>JADRCD010234942.1:0-5000 GCA_019843815.1 Montemys delectorum
AGTCCCCTGACCCTCTCTCTCTAATGCTGCGATTGCTTGTGTTCACACACATACATTTTGCTACCTCTGTTAAACTATGCCTCTTTAAGAGAACTGGCTTTTAACTCAGTGTTGCTACCTTCTTCCACAAAAAGCAACCATATTATAGAGATTTACTATTTACTGAAGGGATGGTTTATTTGTCATCTTCAATTATTCCCTTGACACCATAAATGCAGCTACTGCACAACTCTGAGGACTATTGGAACACAGTATCAAAATCCTGGAGTGTTTGTCAGTTCTAAGACCAAATCTCGAGAAAATCAGAGGCGGATAACTAGCATGGGCTTTCTAACTGAGAACAGACTCTGGGTATCTGTGTGGCTATCCAGTTCTATCTATATGTCTTCCTATAGAAAGCCAAAGCTTCAAATTCTGGCTCCATGAGGCAATGCAAAACGATGCAGAATGTCCGCACCTACTTCGTGCATCCAATTCAGAACTCCTGGCTGAAGCTTGATGATATTTTTCTTCCTCTCTAGGGTGCCATTTTGATATTTATGGGAATTGTTGTTCTCACTATGAAGGCATCTGTTATTGAAGTGTTACTTGGTAAGTACTTTTATATGTGTATCTGGATGCTCTTTGATAAGACCAAGGAAGGGAATGTTAAGCATAGATCAAATTCAAGATGTCTTAGGCTGTGTGTGTGTGTGTCCATATAAAGCATATATTTACATCATTATAGTGTTTATATGTTACAGATACTGTACACACATACCTTTGTATTTTTTAATAATTAATACTTTAGATATAGTGTGTTTATAGATTTCGAATTTGAGATTCTCTTGTCTCTTAATTTATCAAAAAAAAAGAAAATTTTTATCATGACAATGATTTACTCCTGCCATAACTTCATACTTTGCAGATGAAATATTTGAATCTTCTTTTATCTCCAAAGAACTTAATTTGGACATGTCTGTGAGGGACAGCAGGCCAGATGGAATACAGATGCTGCTGATGGGTTTAGGACTAAGCCCAGGGGTATAGTCTGTTCTCAGTGCCCACTGTCTGAGGCTTTGATAGCTACGATATTCCTGTATGCTGTGGTGAAAATAGAGGACACAAAGTCCTTGTAGACAGTCTATATTAACTCACTGGGGCTGTTCCACAAGCTGGGAGACCAGAACAACAAAAATTATGTTATCTTCCAGCTCTGGAGACTCGAAATCTAAAATCAGTGTGTCAGTGAGGATGGCTCCTCCAGATGGTGTTAAGGGTGAAGTCTGTCCCTGCCTCTGTCCTAACCTCTGGACACTTTCTGGAAATGTATGGTGTTCCTTGTTTATGAGTACAACGCTCTCATCCCAAGCATCTTCACAAAGCATCCTCCATGTGCATGTCCATCTCTGACTTTTCCCTTTTTGTAATGACATCAGTTTTACTGGATCAAGAACTCCAGTATGGCCTCATCCCAACTCAACCAATTATCTGTGCCACTTATTTCTAGATCAGGTCATATTCTGAGTCACTAGGGGTTCAGACTTTATTACATAAATCGCATAGGAGAGGGGCGAAATTATACAACCCACTGTAACTCCACCTCTAGAGGACCCTTATTCCTCTGGATTACAGAAACACATGCACCCAATATTCCTATTCCTCATAATTAAATTAATAATTTAATTGAAAAAATAATAATTTAATTGGAAAATACTATTTATATTTGGAAAAAAAACTTAAAATAATCTACCATAACAGTTAACATATATCAAAAAGGTACACCAACAAACCCTTAACACTAGTAAACAGATTCAGTAAATTTACAGAATTTTTAACATTTATACTGTTACGACCAACTCTAGCTAAGAGAACAACAGAACTGGTGGAAAGATTTACTTTGGGTTGTGGTTTCAGAGCATGGTGTTAGGAAAGCCTGGCAGGGTGGGGCTGCTCTGTTTACTCAAGAACTGTGGCAGAGGCTCTGCAGGTCATGGCAAACCAGTTAGCAGACAGAGCAACAAAACAAAGGCCAGACACAACCTCCGAAAGCCAACATTTGTGACCTGGGCCCTAATTCCTCCAGCTAAAGTCTGACCCTCAAAAGGTTCCCCAGTCTCCTTCATACCACCAACTGGGGAGCAATTGTTCAGGAAAGGAGCCTATGGGGGATGTTTCAGATTCAGAATCTATAGTGCCCTGCCCATTCTCAACACTGCTCATAAGTCCAGGGCAAGGTCTTTTTTGAGGCTCAAGGCAAACTCTTAATTATGAGTCTCTATAACATCAGAAAGTCACATTCTTCCAATATATAATGATAGAGAGTAGACATTTCCATTCCAAAGTGAACAGATGGAGTACAGGGGAAAAGGGTAGGACTGAAGGAAAACAGGAAACTAGGTGGCTCTATGTCAAGCACCCGGTGTACAGGGTAGCTGGGCTCCAACAGGCTTGGACATCACTGTAGTTATGGCCTTGACATTCATAGCTGACATGACCTCTTTTTTTTTTTTTTTCTGGACATCTCCATATGGCCTCTTTTTTTTTTTGGACATGTCCACTTGGCCTCCGACACTTTCCTTAGCAGATATCCCATGTTCTTGGAAGTTCCAAAATCTTTGGAACTTGCTTGAAGGGAAAGCGTCATGTGTCACCCACAAAGGTCCTGGCAGAGCATCCAAAGCTTTCTACACATTCCCTGACCTCCCAGGCTTTTCTCGAAAACCTTGGTGGAAGCCTCCATGGCCCTGTAGCTCTCGGAGGTCACAGACAATGAGTGCTAAAATTCTGGGGCTAGCTCAAGCAGCAGCTGGCACCTCCTAGGCCATGGTTTTAGTGACAGCTGAATGCCTGGGAGGCTAGACCCATGAAAACCCCACAGCCCTTTGTCCAATACTCATTTCTTTAACAATTACTGCTTCTTCGTAACTTTAAAGGAACTATCTTTTTGGCCTCCAAACAGCATGTTTTCTACTTTTCCTTTATTGAGAAAATCAACCAAAGCATACTTTTCAAAGATACTCTATTAACTGATTTCTTGGTACAGTAACCAAGTACCTGAAATGAAGCAACTTAGTGGAAACAGGGTTTACTTCGGCTTAAGTTCAAGAGCTACACTCCTTCATAATGGGGACGTTTACCTCAATAGGAGTTTGAGGGTGCTGACTAAAGGGCGATCTCCATCAGAAAGCAGAGAGTAGACAGGAAGTGGGACTGAACTGAAAAACATCAAGGCTCATCCTAGTGACTCACTTCTTCCAGTGAACCTCCCTAGCCTAAAGGTTCTACAACTTTCCGATATAGCACTACCAGCTAGGAACTAAGTAAAGACATCAGCCTACGAGGGACATCTCACATTCAAACCACAACGGATATAGTAATCAAAACAGCATCGTACTAGAATAAAAATGATGGGGAAGTAAAGATATCCCCAAAATAAATTTATAGTCAAATGATTGTTTTAAGAAGACAACAGGAAAAGGATAATCCCCTAAATGGATGGCACTGAAGAAATATGATGTTCATATGCAGAAGAATGGAATTAGATGCTTAGCTGTGACCAGTCTTAAAATCAAGCAAAAATAGAAATGTCTTAAACATAAGACTTGAAACTGAAGAGATACTGGGAAAAAAAGCAATGGAAATTTGCTTTGAGGTTGATCTAGGCAAAGACTGGTTGAATGTGACCCTAAAGTCCCACACAACAAAAGCAGAATTACAAAAGAGCTCTCCTAAAACAGATTTTTCACAGCACAGGGAAAGTCAACAGAGAACAGAGGCAACCTATGGAGTGGAAGAATATTTGCAAGCCCATATATCTGATGACAGGTAAATGTTGATATCACGGATCTCAAAAATCTAACCAGCATAAAAATAATCTAATTTTAAAAATAAGCCAGAATAGGTAGGGCTATGGGTCCTGCATCCACATCCGCTCCACCACAGAGCTCGCTCACTCACTGCGCTTACTCCACATTGTCGCTCTCTGGTTCTCAGACTCTCAGACACCCGATGCCTCAGATGGACTGAGAAGTAGAATAGGGGTCTGCAGGCTGGATCTAGCCCAGGGCCGAGGGGGAATAGAGGGGAGCTCAGGCTGGTCCAGCCGGGAGGATCTTTGGCTTCTCGATTTGGTGGCAGCCATGACTAGGAGCAGAGCGCAGAGAGGCTTATAGGAGGAGACAGGTGAAGGCCTCCATGGCTCCCCACAGTGGATCCCAATGAAAAGAGGCAGTCCATGTTTTTATTTGGTTGGTTGGATTTTGTTTTTTTGTTTTTTGTTCTAAGGCATTTATGGTCATGGCAGAGAGTGGCTGAGTATAACAGTACCTCACTTCTCAGGGTGGGCCTGAGGTTAAATACCTTTTGCATGGAGGAATGTCTGGGAAGGATGGCCTATTGGCTAAGTCTCCAAGCCTCTAGATACTTCCTTAAAATGGACATCTGTCTTAAGTCTCTGTGACCACTTCCTCTACCTGTGGAGGGGTTTGGGGCATTGCCCGTATGTGACTGATGATCACAAATCTATGGAGGGCTGTGGCCTCATGCCAGGAGCCTGGTGCCCAAGAACAGGAGAAACTCCTACCATCCCATTAGGATCACCAGAGTTTTCAGCTTTAGTTCAACCAGGAACAAGGCTACCTTTCACAGTCCTACAAGAATAGATATTTCTTAGAAATATATATTTTACATATATATATATATATATATTCCAATCTCAAAGCAAATTTATATTATATATAGTTTTTTATATATATGCAAATAGCAAATATATGTACTTTATAAAAGTTCAACATAGCTTGTCATCAGGGAAATGCAAATCAAAACCACTATGAAATACCATTTTATGTCTATTAGAATGGCCTTTATCCCAAATGGACACGGTATCAAGAGCTGATAAGTACCTGGAAAAGAGGCCATCAGCTCTTGCCTGCCAGTGGTGGGTATGATGGCGCTGACTCATGTATATAAAATGGTACACACATGATGGCACACATTATGAAAAGTTGTATGGAGGTTTC
>JADRCD010234942.1:7500-16266 GCA_019843815.1 Montemys delectorum
TTCCAGCTTCAGATGTGACCAAGCTATTAGCTTTGATTCGGGTCTCCTTTCCCTAAAACAAAGGGCAGGGGATAAATTCTGAAGCATCCCCTAGGTTTACTATTCTATGATGTGAAGCCTACATTAATATTCCATGGATTATAGGAAATAAAGTCCTGTGTTTTCTGTGAAACTGATCTGCTTGATGCACAAGACGCCATGAGCACATTCTTCGCAAATTAAGGCACTGGGAGCTTGAATGACTTTAAGACAATCTGTTTTATAGAATAGTGTTTCAGGGTGTTGTGGGCACTACTGTGCTAGTGGCTTGAATGCCTAAAAGACTTACCAAGGAATTTCTGGGCAAAAATAAGGAATTTCTGTGAGTGTTCCAGGCAGCTGAATGCTTACTGACTTGATTATTGATGAGCTATCTGGACATTCATGTCTTCACTTGAGACTAGATTATAATTCATTACTTACTACAAAACATGAACACGGATTAACCATAGTAACTTTACAATGTGCTCTTCATCATAAGTCCAGATGACTTTAATATAACCAAATTAAAAATAACTTAATGATAAAGCCTGTTTTTAATTGTAAAAGAAGCGTATATCCTATGAAATATATGTTTTATATATAAGCAATATGATACAGTAGGGAGAAAGAGGGAACCCAGGATATATAAATCATGATTTCCTCGTTATTAACATTTTGGTATATTGTTCCAGGGTTTTTTTTTTTTATTCTCTGCCTCTATTTTAACAGTCAAAATAATTGTTGAGGTTAGAGCCGAGCATTTCACAGCTAATTTAGTCACCTCTACACATCGTTTGTAATAAATGCTTCTACTTTCCCAATTGTTGGTACATTTCCAACATTTCCTTTTCTTCCAGGTTGCCATTGGAAATGCTCTAATGAGAATCTCTACATAAATCTCTGTCTATATCAAAGATTTTAACTTGGGATATATTCTTAGGAGGGTAGTTTTCTGTGTCAGAGAAGATAATTTTCAAGGCTCTTGAAACCTATTATCAAATTGCTTTCCTGTATGGCTCCGCCTGCACCAACAGAGCAGAGAAATTTACTAGCCCCAATTCCCCACCAGGATTAAGTGTAATTTTCTGTTCTGTATACAGGGACATAACACAGAAAAACAATCTCTCATCTTTTAGTCTGTATTTTGAATCATTAATTCAATATTGTTTCAAGTTTATCCTTTTGTGTTTTCTTTATGAATTATCTGCATGGTCAGCTTTTTTTTTTTTTTAATTGAACTTAAAAGCAACTACACCTCAGGTACCTTAGCTGTGGTTAGTTTGCTATTGCACCAAGGAGGAGGCGAGATCAGGAAGTAGCAGAATTTTTAAAATTAGAAAACATAATTTTAATATTTAATCGCCTTGAAATTTCAAGAGCTACTGAAAGAAAGATGAAAAGGTTTCGGATGTTCCACCCCCGAGGGGCATCACGTCACAGTTGCATGAGAGCTTTGCATTCTTGTCTCCATTTTCTCCAAGTTCGTAGACACCAATAGTCTCAGTGGGTAGGTAACTAAAATTACTATTCGAAAAGACTTGGCTTGCCGAGCTGTCTGCTACTTTACATAGGCATGGGGTCTGCCTCCTAGTGCTTGGCCAGCCTACCAGGGAAATGAATGCAAGATTGATTTTCCTCCTACCCAAGTTCAACATTCCCCACTTTCTCTTTGTTAGTGAGTACAAGGAGTGATGCATGTTCAAGATTATTCATAGGCGAGTGTGTATGCTGAGGTGCCTGAACACGCATATGCGGGTGTCGTAGTTGATGTTCAAAGTCTTTTTGATGTGCCTGAAGATGCACGTGCGGCCATCAGAGGTTGATATCCAAAGTCTTCGCTCTATAGACCTCCACTTTATTTTTGAGACAGGTTCTCTCACTGAACCAGGAGCTCAGTGATTGGCCAGGCTGCCTGGCAATGAGCTCTAGAGACCTTCCTGTCTCTGCCTCCAACGCAAGTGCTGGTGTTAGAGACACAAACCCCTGTACCAGACCTTTACATGGATGCTCAAGATCCAAAAAGCAGGTCGGCTTGCTTTGTGCAGTCGACATTTTAGTCTTGAACCGGCTCCCCAGCCTCATAGTGTATGCATTACGTTCTATGTTCAGGGTAGCAAGAGAGCCGTACAAGTGGGAAAGTAAAACTTGCCCCCGGTTGCACCACATGTGCAGGCTGTGTTAAATAGTCCTCCTCTGGAGGACAGGATTAGAAGGTGCTTTAATTAACAAGCCCATATACTGTGAGGCAAGTGGCAGAGGACTTGTGTGTATGTGGACAGTAATGACCTTGCCACTCTCTGTTGGTACGCTCAGACAGCAAGCATGTGCTCACTCATCCTGGAGGGTCTTGGGTGACTAAACAAGTATTGAGGTGGTCTTTCTGAAATATTTATGATTCCAACGACACCAGCTTATAAAGCCTTCCCAGTGACCCACAGGCCCACAGGGTTAGTATTTATCTTTCCCCAAAACTGACACTCAAATTTATTTCACTTTATGCTTTCAAAGTTACGTTTTATTTGTTTATTCATTTACTTGGAATGTGCTTAGTACATCTTTTACAAAATATTCCTAGATTCTGGCTATTTATTTCTATATAGAAGATGAAAGTGTGGTCTTTATACAGAATTAAATAACACAGAGACTACTATTAAAAACACACCTCCAGGACACCCACACACCCAACCCCAAAAGTAAATAACACCTAAAAAAAAGTCAGCCTTCACATTTCTTGGCTACATTTTCTGCTCTCACCCAGTTCTCTTTCATGTTTCTGTTCTTTCACGGCCAAGCAGGCGACTGTCCTCACCTTGGCTAGTGCCAATAGCCAAAGGAGGGACTAACACAGCTGATGTAACACATGTTACCTGGTTCTTAATGTGCTTGGAATGCTGTAGGAACCTATGCAGACCGTCTGGAGGGTGGAAAGACCAAGATACAGATACCAACAGTTGGCATCCCCCGATATGATGAAAGGCACAAAACAGCTTTCTGAGACCTCTTTTACAAAGTCCCTAGTGCCATTTGTTTAAATTTTATGTATGTATATGATACATGTGTGTGTATGTATGACTTGTGTGTGAGAGAATTTGGGCATGACACAGTGCACATGTAGGGGTTAGGAACAACTTTAGAGATAGGACTTTGTCTTCCACCTTGTTTGAGACAGAGTTTCTTCGTTGCCTGCCGGTGGTAACTCCAGAATAGCTGGACTTTGAGTTTCTGGGGGAGTCTCCTGTTTCCTCCCATCTCACCCCAGGAGCAATGGGACAAGGGGCTGCAGGGTTAAGTTGCTCTGCCTAACTTTACCTACGCTCTGGGCACTAGAACGTACGTGTTTTGCCCATGGAACCATCACTGCAGCTCCATTAATTTCGTTCATAACAAGGCTACCTCCATCTTCTTCCCCTACCAAAGACTCCACTTATTTTTTTATTTTATTTTTGGGTTTTTTTTTTTTTTTTTTTTGAGACAAGGTTTCTCTGTGTAGCCCTGGCTGTCCTGGAACTCACTTTGTAGACCAGGCTGACTTCGAACTCAGAAATCCATCTGCCTCTGCCTCCCAAGTGCTGGGATTAAAGGTGTGCGCCACCACCGTCCAGCAGGACTCCATTTCTAATACTGTCCTGTTAAGGGTTACGATTTCGACATAACAGGTTTAAGGGAGCACAGCTGAATTTCTCTAGCAGTGGCCTTATAATTTTCTCAAATACTTGGTGACATTACTGCCTCTTCCTTAAAAACTAGATACCAATTTAAAAGTTCACTGGTACCTAAATTGAATATACATATATGTATATTCAGTATATTCAGTTTATATATATATGTGTGTGTGTGTATGTGTGTATGTACATATATATATTCTATTGAGAAAGGAGAGAAAGAGAGATCAGTTGTCTTGTGTTTTGGACAGAGCTTCACTATGTAACCTTGAACTTATGATCCTCTTGCCTTGCCCCCTAAGTGCTAACACTATAGGTGTGTGTCCCCAACCTGGGTTTAGATTGCTGTGTTTTACCACGCCCACCTTCAGAACCCCCACTCTGTCCCCAAGCATAGCTACTGTAAGGACGATGAGGCCACACCTCCCTGGAGTGTCAAGGAAGAGGGTTGACTGGGATTTGGAGAACAATGGAACCACTATCCCAGTTACAAGTGTAATAAGTGCAGGAGGGCAGAGGAGAGTGTCTGCACATCACTAACAACAAACTACTATAAAAATGGTGTGGCATATACCAAACTTTTAAGTGGATATAAATTCTAAACAAAAATTCTATTTTAAGAAAATTATTTTAAGGAAATAATGACAGATCTGTGCAAAGATGAAGCTATTTACATTAAATGGGGATCAGTTAGACTGAGATAATGCTTATAATGCATTACTTTGCAAGCTGTTAGAATGATTGTGGGTAAATCATTTAATGACAAGAAAATATATGTATATGTGTGTGTATATGTATATGTGTGTTCATGTGTATGCACATATACATATGTGTGTGCATGTGTATGGTTCAACATATATATGCTAAAATAAGTTATAAAGCACTATAACTAGTATGAATATGATCAAATGTTCAAAGTACCTATATAAATGCATGTAAATATACATACAGAAAGCACACTTATGTGCTCATCCATATCTCCTATATTGCTTTCTGCATTTCTCTAGAAGAATCATGCATTATTTTTGCAATAAGAAAAACAGCCAATGTTATTTAAAAAAAAAATCAAAACAAAACACGGGACTCAGGATTATTCTATATACTTGAACAGGACTTTAGAGTCTTCAGCCCACTGATTCACTGGTTACTGAATCCTTGAAGGCAGGCAGTGTCTAAATCCTGCTGTTTGAGTCCCTGGCCAGAGGGACATGTGAAACATGTGCAGGACCAGGGCTACTCAATTGCAGCAGCAGGGGTCCATCCTCAAACTCTGTGAGGGCTTTCCCTTCTCCCGGTCTTCCTTTCCAATACAGCCTCTGCTGAGGTGGTTTACGGATCCCCTCCATTCAGCTTTCCTACAATCATTCTTACACACACACGCCTGTGTGTGTGTGTGTGTGTGTGTGTGTGTATGTGTGTGTGTGTTTCTACGGGCATTGGCAAATCGAGCACTTGGAAGCCCATTGTGAAACTGAGGAAGTGTCACAAGTAAGGCGTGAGTGTTCGTCCTACATGCACATTTCATTCCTGGGACCAGGCCCTGCTTTTCCTTTGGGAAGGGTGCAGCAGACATGGTGTGTGGAAATGAGAAGGTGACAGACATGGCAGGTACCAAGGTGGTTTTCTGAAAAGACCTGTCATCAGAGGCTAAGACAGTCTACCAACTGGACCTCTCATTTCCCTCGGTATGAGAAAAGATTTGTTTCATCGGTGAAAATACCTCATGCATAACCACTGCAAATATGAGTGAGGCTATAAAGAAGCAATGGTTTGGGGAAGTTCTATTAACTAGACTAATTCTGCTTTTTATTTTCCTCACCTAGTTTTGCTGGTAACTGGAATACATTCAAATAAAGAAACAGCAAAGAAGATTAAAAGGCCTAAACTCAGTAAGTAGAATCCAAATCCCTTTGTGGCACAGGCTATCGCCCCACGTGGAGAGCGGTCCACTTGCACTTGCGTTAGAGGACGTGGATGGCGGTGTTTGGGCTTGGCCAGGCTTTTTGATTCTATGTCAGTTGCTTTATATTTATATGATGACATAGCGTATTCATTACCTACCTCATTCCAAAAAAACATTTGATGTGAATATTGATTTTAAAGTAAGAGAAATGTGGTCCCTCTGCAACAGGAAAACTCAAATTTTATACATAGGACCAGGCAACTGGATTGCTATGGCTGGTGTCTCACTTCTCCATGTCAGAAGATTTGCTATGGCTAGTGTAAAGGTCCATCCAAGCTTCCTGTTTCCCAGCATGCTTGAGAGAGAGACAGAAAGACCAGGGAAATTAGACAAAGGAAGGAGGAAGAGTCCCTTGCCCTCACACTCAACATGGACCTGGTCTACACAGAATTCCAATGTCTGTGCATGGATGCTGTATGGCTATCTACCTGACGCCCAACTGCCAGCACTTTGATAAACCAATCGATCACGCTGCTTATAAGTCTTTAGAGATGGTTTGTAGAAGGAACGCTGAAGAGTTTGAAGCTGTGAACTAGAGGAGCACTATCGTGCTGTAAGCATAACTTGTGGGAGTTTGTAAGATCAGAATGCTGAGAAAATATGCACAGTGGAGTCCCAGCTCTCCATAGTGGATTAAGACACTCAGTAGAGAACAGAGACAGGGACCACTCATGCATTCTAAGAACTTGAGTAAGGGCCAAATTTGATGTGAAAGTGATGTGAAAGTGATGAACCAATTTGTTTGGACAGAAGAAATTTCAAGAAAGGACACTATTCAGGTGGTGTCAGGGTAACTGCTCGATACCCTTACCCAGTCTACACTGAGAGAGCAACAAGTTAAACAGAAAAGACCTGGAAACTGTGCAGTTTGCCAGGAAGAGGAGCCTGAGTGAACAGAAGTTGCTGATGTAGCTGTAATTAGGAGATAAGCACTGTGGAGCAGGAACGTCCTGCTTGGCACTGGGGCCATAGGAAAGGTGTCCCAAGGGCAAGACCCACTCAGCAATGTCTTCAGCCTTTAAAACAAAATTCATCTGAAGAGATTACACCTAAATTGAGAATGTCTCTGGAGGTCCTCCCTGCTCCAGTGCCTAGAAAGTAGGTTTTTTTTGTTTGTTTTTGTTTGGGTTTTTTTTTTTTTTTTCTAATTGAGACAGCAAGGCACACAGAGGCCATTGCAGCTGTGAGAGAGAAGGCTGGATAACATCTCCAGGGGGCAGCAGACCTTGACAGCATTTTTCACATGCTGCTAGTTTTGCAAGTAAGTAAAGCTCAGGAATGATGGCATCAAGTGTACCAAGGAAGTTCTGGGCCTAGGCAATGTGGCAGGGTTGGAGTCCCTACAGGACTAAAAAGGCCATTGCATGAAGCTGGGAATGTGATATCCAAGTTGCAGTGAAAACCCCAGGATATTGGAGATCCCAGGCATGCAGTAGGGTTGGCACATGGCACATGTGCTGCAAGCAACAGAGCTGGAGGAGAGAGGCTACCTAAGCACTGTGGAAGCCGGGTGATTCCATCACTAGTTCCAGAGACCCAAAGTAGAGCTGCAGAATTTGGCCCTGGTATTCCTTGTTGCGCCTACTCCATATTCCTTGTTGTGCCTCCTCTGTCCTTCTCTTCTGGAATGGGAAATCTTATTCTGAGCCATTATATTTTAAAAGCATGTAACTTGATTTTGATTTTACAATGGCTCACAGTTCAGAGATTACCAAGGATCTCATTACGAAACTGGACTGTTGGGTAGTGTTGAGGTGTGAAAGGTTATAAGGACTTTTAAGCTTGGAATAAATATAGTTTGTGTTATGAGATAGCCGTGAGTGTACGGGGCTAAGGGGAAGAATGTTTGGGTTGAATGTGAAATGTCTCCCATGGGCTAGCATGATGGAATTCTTCATACTCAGTGTTGGTGTGATTTTGGAAGGTTCTGGAATCTTTAGGAGATAGGACCTCTCAAGAAAAGTGGGGTACTTGCAGGAAGCCTTGAGAGTTGGGGTATGTATGTGTGGGGGGGGGTGTGAAAGAGAGAGGAGGAGGAGGGCTTTGGTACCACACCTCTCTTTTCTCAGATTCCTGTCTACAAACGCAGTGTAACCAGCCGCCTCACACTCCTTCTTTCCCAACTATCATGGACTGTACACCCTCAAACTGTAAGCCAAAATAAATATTCTTCACTGTTGGTGGGACTAGGGTGGCATGGGAGATGGACTGCTTACACAGAAACAAAGTTCCTTTTTCCAAAAAAAAAAAAAAATGCATTGAACAAGTGTTTAAACAGCTAATGAGTAGTGCTTAAGGCTAAAACTTACAGGACCTTTGAGTTTAATCCTATAAGCATCCTCCTATCATCCATAAACCTGAGCCATGTGCACCATCGCCCTCCAAAAAAAACTTATAGTTCCATTTGCAAATGGGAATTCTTGAAGGTAAAAGAAGTAAGTAAACGAATTCATGGTTTTTAATTTAGGCTTTGTTTAATCTTTGAACTTGTTTGCAAATTACATATTTTAAACAATCTATCTTTAAAAGAAATAACGTTGTAACTACAAATAGCATACACACTACTGTTAAGGCACTGAAGTGGGACACTGCCTTAAGTGAGAGTCTTGAGTGTGCACAGTCTTCTTAATAAAGCCCAACTTTGCTTCACACTGATTCCTCGTGAAGCTCTTTTCTATGGTGAAGATCAAGATTTGGCTGTGTCGGAGTGGCAGTCCCTGGAAAGGCCTGCTATGCAGGCAGCAGTTCTAGTGCATTCCCCACCCCCATCGAAGTTCTGGGTTCAAGAGTTAAATCACAGAAACAAACGCCTGGCAGATATCACCCTCACACAATGAAAAGGAAAAATAAATCTTATTTTGGGCATATCAATTAAGATCAGCTGAAAGAATCCAAAATAATTATCATTTACATGAGACTGAATCTCTCCCTTTAGTGAAATCAAGCTGTAATATGGAGGACGCTCCGGTCTTTTGGATTATAACTTCTGCCATTTTTGACATGGCTCCCAGTGGTCCAAAATGGCCACCTTGCCTTCATTGCATTCTGATCAACAAGGAATGAAGAAGGCACATACTAGTTCACACACACACACACACACACACACACACACACACACAC
>JADRCD010234943.1:0-15049 GCA_019843815.1 Montemys delectorum
GTTTTTGCCAGACATTCCCCAAAGGTTTATAGATTTCTTTCATTACAAACTAATGGCTATTTCAGAAGTGCTTGAATCGTAGCATTCTTCTATGTTAAGTGTGAGGGAAAGTGCTCTGGACACCAGCTAAAGGTGAAGAGAGTGTGCAAGTCAGTGCGGGGGTGGGGGTGTGGGGGGGTAGGGGTGGGGTGGTGGTGTCACAGTGACACAACGGATGGACAGGAGGGACCGCAAGTCAGTGCATGTGGTCACAGTGACAGGAGGAATAGATAGGAGGACCTGCAAGCCTGTGTGCATCACAGAGACACCAAGCAACCATTGTAGTTCTGGGGTGCTCAGAATTATGGAAACTGGCAGGGTAGTGGTGGCACACACCTTTAATCCCAGCATTTGGGAGGCAGAGGCAGGCGGATTTCTGAGTTCGAGGCCAGCCTGGTCAGGCTAGACCCGGTTCCATGCCAAATGTCATCTGACTACTCTTAGAACGTGTGTGTGTGTGTGTGTGTGTGTGTGTGTGGTGCTATCCTATAGCATCCATTCAGACTCTGTTTCCCCATCTGTGTGACAGAAGTCTTACTGTGCAGAAGATACCCCGTGGCTGTCACCTCAGCATGTCAACTCTCCAGGCAGCTCACAGTTAATCCAAAGACCAGACAATGGCACTGCTTATCCACTCATAGCTGAGCTCCTGTTCAAAAGTTGGGAAGCAGCGGAACAGAGGAATGTGTAAACAGGTCACAGAAAGCCCAGCTGTGTGATCTCCAAGGATGCTCCAGCAGTGTAGCCACTGAGCACAGCTGGGGAGGAGTCACCATAAGAGGAGTCTCCCAAGGCAGACCCTGGGAGAGATGGGGCTCCATTGATTCTGTTGTTGCAGGCAGACAAGCTGGGGACTCTAAGAGTAGACGAGGCCTTGGAGTAAGTGTCAGCAAAGTTGAGAAGACCATTTGCCCTGGTGGAAGGTCACTTGCTCCCTTGGGCCACAAATGCCTTTGTGTTGTCTAGGGATTCTCTGACCTGAGCTTAGTAAAGCCAAGCTAGGAGGAGGTCAGGATGGGAGGTTGCGAAGAGGAGAGCAGGAGAGAGAGGACAAAGGCTAGTCCACCACAAACCAGTCATAAGTGCCAGCAGAAACAGGCTTATATTTGCTCTCTCTGAGTGAGGCACTGCCCCAAGCACCTTACTCTCTATAGTCTAGTATCTAGTAATTCATTTAACAGTCAGGATCCCTAGAAGGAGGTTGGTCTTAACTATTTTTACACATGAGGGAGCTGAAGCACAGAGGGCGTGAGGTATCTGGGCTATGGTCACAGAGTAAGAGGGAGTTGGGGGCGAGGTCAGAGGCTAGCTATTTCCAGGCTCAAAGCAGGACTAGCTACAAGATGAGGAAGGATTGCCACTGCTGTCACAGGTTCTCAGACCTTACTGGATGCCCGAGAAGGATGGAGAGGTCGTGAGCTGTTAAGGTGGCCGGAGAAGGATGGAGAGGTTGTGAGCTCTTATGGTGGTCTGTCTTGGATTTCATTTTTGGCTGTCCCCGTGTGTTTCTTCCATCTCCAGGTAAGGCCCACAGTCAAGAGGTTCTGCATGAGTCACATGCAGTCACATGACCGGAGGCACACAGACACAGCTTTGTACTGCTGTGAATGCCACAGGCAGGCTGGCTTGTCATCTCTATTTCATGCCTCCATCCTCCTGCCTCTACAACAGACACAAAGCCTTATAGCTTCCCACACTGATAGAAGGACCAGGTCCCACAACCTCTGGCCATAAGGTTCTGGGGAAACTTCTAGAAAAAAGAAGACAAGCTTAAGAGGAGGAAGCGGTGCCTTTTACCTAGAATGTCGATAGGTTTCAGCAGCCATTTTGTGACCAGGAGGAAAGGGAAGAGGCATTGAATGAGTTAAGTGCCTAGCTTTGTTTGTTTTTACTGCCCATTTGATATAGATAGACTCATCTGAAAAGAGGAAACCTCAACTGAAGAATAGCTTGATCATTAGCCTGTGTGAGTGTCTGTAGGGAATTGTCTTCCTTGTTATTTGATAGGGCAGGGTCTATCCCACTGTGGGTGGTGCTATCCCTAGGCAGTGGGCCAGGACCGTGTAAGAAAGCTAGCTAGGCAGAAGTTAGGGACCAAGCTGGTAAGCAGCATTCTTCCATGGCTTCTGCTTCTGCTCCGGTTTAATCTCCTGACTTGACTTTCTTCAGTGATGAACTGTGACCATAAAAGTAAATGTTTTCCTCCCCCAAGTTGCTTTGGGTCATGGTGTTTATCATAGCAATGGAAAGCAAACTCGGTTAGTCCCCAGATATGAGAAATACCAGTCCTGTAAACAGGTAGACAGGAAAGCGAACGGATCCGTAACCTAAAACAGCTATTGCTCATCTAGTTTTCTGCTCTCTGCGGTTTTACAGCATTTCCAAACCGACAACAGGGTATTAAAATAGGATCTGTTGCTGGGATGTTGTGAGCCAGGAAATGAGATCCTGTAAGGTCTCAGGTCGTCGTTGTAGCTGCTGTGTTAAGTAGGGAATCATATACCACACGGCTTGAGAACTGCTTTCTGGGCAGCACCATTTGTTATCATGGAGCTCAGAAAGCAAAGCCAGGGTGGCTGAGGCCTACCTCGATCACTGAAGTCATCTACCAACACGATCTCCGCCACTAGCTCTGGGGGTGAGCGGTTGAGCACGCTGTGAACAGTGCGCAGCAGAGAGGACCAGCCCTCGTTGTGGAAAGGGATGATGATGCTGGTGTTGGGGAGCGTCTCCAGGTAAAGCTTGCTGTTGCAGCTGGAGGGAGACACAGGGGAGAGAAGACACTGTTCAGAGTCACCATTCAGCTCTCACACTGCGGCAGGAACGCAGATGCAGCTTCAGACTAACTGGAGTCCCTTGTCCTTTCCAGACATTAAGGTAGGAGAAGGTGAAGACCTCACCCCGCTGCGTGCGTGCACGGGGACACACACACACACACACACACACACACACACACACACACACACGAGTGCTGCCCCCCACTGAGAGTCTTGTAATGATTCTAGATTTCTAGATTTTGGTTCCTGACTCTGGCTCCTAATGACTTTAGAAGTTTCCCAAGTGGGGTGTCTTTGTTGAAGTGAAGTGACTCTTCTGGGATCCAGGAAGGGATATGGTCACTAGAATCATGATCAGAAGTTTGGATAGGGCCAGGAGAAGTTGGGTTCACCCCCCCCCATTTGCATTCTAACCCTAGGTTTATTCAACACTGTACTTTCATTCTACACAATTACAAACACAACTTTATCTAAAATGTTACAATGTTATAAAACTCAAAACAACTTTTATAGTACTGATTGTACAATAAAAGCAAAGAGAAGCAATGTGCACAGTGCCAAGGTTAACCTGCAACATCATCATGAATGGCAGGTGACAATGGGGGTGGGGGTGGGTTTCATGAGGACCCTGTAGAACTGGGTCACCATTTTTAGAAAGTAACAGAGACATGGGGACAGAAAAGACAAGCATTTAGGAGGAATCCTTCAAAGAATTTTAGCCCTAGAAGTTGAAGAGGGTTCCTGTAGGCGACATGGTCAGGCCTAACAGAGCAGCAGCTTGGTGCTCTCCACAGGTGTGGCACGACAACAGCAAGGGCTTGACCAGGTTGTCTGACTGGCCCTAGGTCATCTGTGGACTATGGTGTGCTGACAAACAGAGGCTTGCTTGTCCCAGTTGGCTGTCCCTGGAGAAGTTGAGTGTGCCTTTAATCCTAGCCCTGGGTATGGGTTACACAGAGCCAGTTCTAGGACAGCCAAGACAGTCACTATGGTGAAATCCTGTCTCAATTTGATCCCTGTAAACTGACATAGAAGCTTTACTTAATTAAATAAGATATCCTTGCAACCTCTTCAGTGCAGGTCTTGCTCATGTGCTAGGGGACATGCTGACTATTATGGATTCCTCAGGGGACACACACACACACACACACACACACACACACACGTCATTTACAAATAGATAATTTTAGTTAATTTCCAACCTAGAAGTCATCTCTCGGCCTGCCTACCTGCCTCATCTATCTATCTATCTATCTATCTATCTATCTATCTATCTATCTATCTATCTATCTATCCATCTATCCACCCATCCATCTTGTCTGATTGTCCTAGCTAGAGATTGTAAAGCAATATTGGGTAGAAGTGGCAAAGGCAGCTGTCTTGTCCTGACCTGATCTTGGGATGGGTTGGAAGGACGATACACAGGTGTTTTATCCTTGAATATAATGCCAGTTTCTTTTCCCATTGGTGTCATTTACCAAGGATTTCTTCTATTCTTAAGTCTGTGGAGCATCTGGCTCCAGCTGCCCACCGATGAGGTTACAGGCACGCAGCCACGCCCATCTTTTTACACAGGTGCTGGAGATTCCGACCCAAGTCCTCGCTCCTCCACTGCACATGCTCTCACTGACTGTGACATCTTCCCAGCCCATTTTAGTTTTTTAAAGAAGTGCATGAGTCCAATTCTGGGAAACAATTTCTAAGTCGGTTCTCTCAGTTTAGGATTATTACGCAGAAGGGGAAGCTAATTTATTTGCTTTATAATAAACTCTGTTTTGCTTCAGGAGAGAAGGATGGGGGGAGGGAAGGGAAAGGGAAGCACGAGGGAGCAGAGAAGACAGCTGTTCTGAAGGAGTTCTGCCTGGATCAGCAGCCTCAGGCCTGGGAGCCTGTTAGAACATTAACTCTCTGGCCCATTCCGGACTGCCTGCCTAAGAGCCTCTCAGGGCATTCCCCGGTGGTTTGTTTTTTAACAAATTTGGATGATTCTGATGCCCATTCAAGTTCAAGGGTCATTGTGGTAAATATTCTAACTCTCAACACCACTGCAGCAAGGGTTCCTGGGATCCGGAGGACAGTGTGGAGGGTGACTTGGGGATGCTGGGGGAGGTGACATTAGCAGGTTAGGGAGGAAGAGAGGAGTGGACGGAGGAGGAGAGAAGAGGAAGTGGGAGAGGAAAAGAAGGGGTCTGAGGAGGCAGCTAGAGCCGCATGATGGGTTGCCACCCGTGGATCACTTTCCTAAGCTCTAACGGGTGACCCTCCAGGGCAGACCAGGTGGGCTTGTCATCCCTGCTTGAAGGATGGCCCGAGAACTGAGGGAGGGAGGTAGCCGCTTAGAAGTCCCACTGACAGGGCAGTCTACAGGGTACATCACTGGGCTTGAAGACCTATGAGGAAAGGAACACAGTCCCGTCTTGGCACCTGTGTACTGGGGGAGGGGGACAGCTTGTGAGGGTGGGGCACACTCCAGAAATGAGAAAGGAGCCTGAGGGAAGAGAGAGCAAGAGAAAGCAAGCCTGGGCATGTGGGCACTGTGCAAGAGTGTTGTTTCCCTTGGCTCCTTAGCTGTAAGCCAGCTCCCCAAGCCTTCATGATGACCCCCATACGTACTCACTATGTGGCTTGTGGTTTCTCAAGTCGTCCTCATATCTCAACACAATGCTGTCTCCTAAGAGGTGATGCTCATGCCCCCATGTCCCCAGCCTCAGGGACCCTCAAAACTACTGCAGAGGAACAAATCTAGCAGATTGTTCTTGTGTGGCCCTGTCTGAGTTTCATTTCTGTTGCAATGATAAAATACCTTGACAAAGAGAAACTTAGGAAGAAAGGGGGACTTATTCTGGTCACAATTCCAAAGCACAGTCCACCACATCAGGGAACCCACTTAAACAGCTGGTCATGTGACACCCAGCCAGGAGCTGTGAGAACTGAAGGAACTGCATGCCTACTGCTCAACCTGCTCTCTGTGGCCACACACCAGTGGTCAGTCTCCTTCCTAAGCGGGCACCCCAGCCCTTCTCTCTGGGAGGTGAGACGGCTTTCTCTTTGATGAGCCTTGTGGAGCCGAATGTGGTAGGGTGCATTCCCAGCCCTGAAAGCCCTGGTGCTGATGGGGTGGGAGAGGGGGAGGTGGGAGAGGGGGAGGGTGTCTGCCTGGAGTCCCAGGCCAGCTCCAGCTGTGCAGAGACCTAGTGTCAAAAGCAAACAAAACCGAAACAGCAGACAGCAGCTCACAGCTGGCTGGAATCGGGAGCAGGGAGATGTGTGGGA
Organism: Montemys delectorum; assembly: GCA_019843815.1. Taxonomy (NCBI): domain Eukaryota; kingdom Metazoa; phylum Chordata; class Mammalia; order Rodentia; family Muridae; genus Montemys; species Montemys delectorum. The sequence continues at coordinate 6,090 of JADRCD010234943.1, forward strand.
GAAAAGAGCCAAAGCTAAGTTCTCCATTCACAGACGCTTTGCTGAGGGTCGGATGCATACACCTGCTCAAGACAGCCAGAGGAGCAAAGTTTATTACCACTTAGTCGTGGGCCTCAGCCCTATCAGGCATCACTATGTAGATTTACATTCCTGAATTTCTTGCCCCTGAATTCAGATGCAGGCAATCTCAATCAGACCTTAGACTATGATTTTTTTTTTTTTTTAAACCTGTATGGTTCTATCTTCTCGAGACTTCTTTGTTCTGGTCATAAACACTTGTTTCTTCTTCTCTTCTTTTTTGAGACAGGGTGTTGCTAGCTAGCCAAAAGCTGGCTTAAAACTCAAGATGATCCTCCAGCCTCTGCCAAGGACTGTGTGTGGTTCCCTCAGGGACATCACAGCAGAGGGGTAGGCGATAGCTGACAGCTGCTAGAAATGAACTTTACTTCAGGACACATGGTTCATGAAAGGAGAGAAGACAACCAAGCTGGAAAGAGTTACAGGCTCCAGAATGTTCTACCACGGTGGCTCCAGAAGCAAAGGACTGGAAAGTACCAGTATAGCTCACCTTTCTACAATGGGGGAGGGCTATCCTGAGGAATAGCACACAGTGATGGAAGGTCGCTGACAAACATGAACATAATACATAAAATGAAAGAAGCTCCTCATAGGACAAAACAGTCCAAACACACGGTTGTAAAATCAAGACAAACACTAAACTCACACGTGTCTAAATAGACTATGAGCAAAGACCAAACGGTTTTTGTGCACTGTTTGGGCAGAGCTGGGATCTGAGTGTGTGGTCCTCAACTTCCACCCCAAGCCAAATGTGGAGAAGAAAACTTGCCACAAGGAGGGCACTCTGTTCTCTTCCTAAACTAAGCTGCTTGGCTTGTCACCATGCTTCCCCAATGCCATCCTCATGAGGAAAAGAGAGGTGATGTTCTTCTTTCATTCCATTGCCATGATAAACACCACAACCAAAGGCATAGGGGAGGATAGGATTTTTGTGTTAGTCAACTCTTCCGGGTCATAGTCCATCACCTAGGGATGTCTGAGCAGAAAATTTTTGCACAAATCTTGGAGGAAGGTTGCTTGCTGACTAGCTTACAGGCTCATGCTTATATAGCTCTGGACCACTTGCCTAGGGAATGGTGATGCCCACAGTGGGCTAGACCCTCCTACATCAATTATCAATCAAGACCTGCCCACAGACCAACCTGATGAAGACGGATACTCAATAGAGAACCTCTTTTTGGGTGATTCTAGGCCATGTCAGGTTGACAGTTAATGCTAACTAGGAGAGGTGACAGACATCTTCACCTTTCCTTGGTTTGTCTCTTTTTCCTTACGCTCTTTCAAGACCAACATCACTAAAAGTTCCACTCATCTCTAACCAGTCCAACTGGATTTCAACTGCCTGTTCTAGGATAGGTTTGTATCATCTCCAATATGGAATATGAAATGCAAGTGGAGCCTGTGTTGGCCATGCTTGATGGACTTTTCTAGCAAAACCTACTCAAAGTGCTAGTTCAAGGACCTTCAGCCATTAACAAGTAAACTACTATGATCCCCTCCTCTTCTCTGTGAGATGTGGGCTTCTATCTACATGAGGATGCAGTGGTAAAGAGAGTCATGCGCTTTGATATGCCTTCTACTAGCTGTGTTGAACTAAGTCAAGAGCACCCCTAAGATTCAGTCCAGGTGATGGAGTGGGAGACTCTATAAAATCATGCAGAAGTTAGAACCACACTCCAACTAGGAAGTGCCCCACCCAGAGCCCAACACACCCATAAACAAAAAACACATGACAAATGGAAGCTTTTATTAAAGATGAATGCAGCATCTATTTCTAGAAGATTTAGAAAATGTCTCTGTTTGTAAGAACAATAAAACAACAATGAAAAATCCGAACTTAGACATACAGACCAGCCCTGGGCAGGTGTGGCGGCTGTGGGTAGATTTTAGGCAGCATGTGTTGTGGGTGATTCATGCCTGTTGAGTTTAGCAGACGGGCAGCCATTTTTGTTTGTAAGCTATCAATCTCCACAATTTTCAACCTAAGGCTTGAGCCTACTAAAATCTAGCTTTAAGAACCGAGGGGGCGGGGTATGTGTGAGTCAACTGGAGAAATTTTATTGGCTGCCATTTTACTTCAAGGCTCTTGAACCTTTAAATCTTGATATTGGGTCCGATGGATCAATAACTGCTATCTTAAAAAAACACCCTATGGTTCAGAAGGAAATTGTTTGATTTTGGAGGACAGCTGATGTATCTCCTGAGAAGGTGGAGGTGCTACAGAGAAACCTGGACTTCCTTCCCCAGCTCACAGACCTCCTCACCCACAAGGGCTCTCTGCCCATAGCTGCCTCTGTAACCAACTGTCACGTAACAATGCCCACATTCGTGCCCAGCCAGAATTCCACATCCTGGGTGCTTCTGGAGTACTCCACTGTAAAGGCGTCCACTAAGCTTACTTTACTAAGGCCAGAGTCTGCTATTCAGTACTGTGTCTTCTAAGCTGGTCTGCAGCAGTGACAGTGGGTGTAGACTCTGTAGACTCTTGTAGACAAGAAACGGTGGAGGTGATGAGAAGGGCTCTTCCTGACCTCTGAAGCCTGAAGGTGAGCTATTCTAGACCCATTTTGTCACTGAGATGAAACACCTTGACCAGAAACAGCCTCTGGAAGCAGAAGATCTAGATCAGTGGCTCTCAACTTCCCTAATGCAGTGACCTTTTAATACCGTTCCTCATGTTGTGGTCACCTCCCAACCAAAAAAAATCATTTCATTGCTACTTTGTAACTGTAATTTTGCTACTGTTAGGAGTCATGAAGTGTCTGATATGCGCCCCCACAAAGGGACCACGAGGTCATGAGGTCACGGCCCACAGGTGGAAAACCACTGGTCTACAAGGTTTATCCCTCCAGGTTAGCTACAATCTATCCCTGAGGGGAAGGAAGCTGAGAGGTTAGCTACAATCTATCACTGAGGGGAAGCTGAGGCATTAACTCAGAGCAGCTTGCCACATCACATCTGCAGTCAGGAGCAGAAATGAACACCGTGCTCATGCTGCCTGCTTGCTTTCCCCTAGCATTCTCCACACTTAACTGTTCAGAACCCCAAACCAGGAAATAGCATCTCCCACAATTGGCAGGTCTTCCTACCTCAAGACTCCTCCCAACCCCAAGAGGTGTTCCAGGCAATTCACCAACTGAGGCTGTTTTCCCCGGGGGGTGGGGGGAAGGGGTATAGGATATCAAGTTGACCTTTAAAACTAACCAGTATAGGATCCATGTAACCTGACAACAGCCAGTCTCAGGTCAGTTTTACACTTAGAACCGAGTTGAGCCTCCGCTGTCTTTTGCTCCTCCAGGAAGGTGAACTAAAACCACAATCCAAACACAGCGACTCAAAAATCCCACGTCCGTTTTCAACACCACCACTGTGCACTCACTGCCTTGTAGACACTGTCTCACTCTGGATGCTTCCCCCAGTCCTGCTCTTTCCAGGGTCACGCCCTCTCTGCCTGGGAACTGTGATTCCATCCTCTCAGCTGCTCTTTCGCTCACTGTCATGCAGTTCACAGGCAGACCCTGCTGCCTCTACCTTCATGGTGTCCTGAGTCCAGCCCTGGCCTCTCTGCTGCTCCCAGCTAACACAAGTCACTCTCCCATCTCCTCCTTTGCTGTCACAGACTCCTAGCTTGGACCCTTGCTCCCATCTACGGCTGCAGACAATTATTCATTCTTTGTGTGTGTGTGTGTGTGTGTGTGTGTGTGTGTGTGTGTGCTTGTATCTGTGCATGCATCTGTGTGCATGTATGTGAGTATATGTGTGCCACATCGCACATGCACCCTAGCTGTCCACTCTGACCTCCCACCTTGTTTGAGACAGGGTCTTGTTGCTGCTGTCCACGACAAGCTAACTGACCCACAAAGCTTTCAGAGACTCCCTTGTCCTCCCCTCTGTCTCCATCTTGCTGTGGGAGGGTTAAGGTCGCAGATACATTCCACCACATCTTGCCTTAGCTCTTGGAATCTGAACTCAGGTCCTCTTGCTTCCATGGCAAGTGCTTTACCCATGGAGCCATCTTGCCAGCCTCCTTTCTGGATTCCCTGAATGTAGCTTTATAGTTGCCACCCAATTTGGAGAAGTTCAAGCCACTGTCTTCTTTTCTTTGCCACAGATTCCAATTATGTGCATTCTGGACAGATTGGATTGTAATTGTCCCAGACTTCCTAGACTTTTCACTTTTCAAAACGTTTATGTTTTTTATTTTGGGCAGTTTGTTTTGCTATGCCTTCAAGTTGGCTAACATTTTCCCCTGTAATAGCTAATCCATCACTAGTCTACGCATAAATCTCAGAGACAGTTGGCTTTTGTTCTGGAGTTTGTGAGCTAGAGAGATGGCTCACTGGTTAAGAGCCCTTGCTGCTCTTGCAGGGAATTCAGCTCTGGTTTCTAGAACCCACTTGACAGCTCCTAACCATCTGTAACTGCACTTCCAAGGGATCTGCTGGACTCATTTGCATTCTGAGGACACACCATATCTATCAGTCACGTACACACGGGGTGTATACACATTCATGCAAACGAAACACTCAGAGGCGTAAAACAAACAAAACGTAAATCTCCATGTCTGGAGTCTGAGTCTTTCTATATTGTCTATGACTCTACCTAACTTTTAAACAGAACATAGCTGCAGTGTCCTTCTAAGGACACATCATAAGTATCAGCTCCAGGAGGTTCTGGTTGATGGCTATTCTCATTAACACAGGTCAGCTGTCCTGCTCCTTTGCACTCAGACTGAGTTTTGGCTTGGCTATCAGTGTTCACAGTTGAGTGTCTGCACCCTTGAACTTTGCAATATGTTTAGTTACTTGAAAACACTTCTGTCATTCTAATTCATAATTTATGATGATTTTCAAGACTAGTTTAGAGGGCTAAAGAGTTACCACGGAGATAAATAAACACAACTAAGTACTACCCCCGCCTCCTCATGAAGTGTCAATTATGAGCTGTCCCGGCCTGAGCAGTGGGAAGAGGCTCAGTTATCAGCCTTTGGTGGAATTTCTCTAGTTCTGCTGGGTAATTCTTTTCCAGCCAAGACACATGCTGAAGAAGAACCGGCTGAGAGACCCTCTGCAGGCAGCTCAAGTTCTCTCTGTGCCCTGGGGATCCACCAGTCTCTGTCCTACCATCCCCATGGCTAGCAACTGAGGCGTGTGCCAGCACACCTGGCTTTTGTGTGGGCACTGGGCATCTGAGCTCAGCTCTTTATACTTGTGCTACAAGCACTTTATCAACTGGGCCCTCTCCCCAGACCATTTCATGCTATCAGTGCGTGTAACACGACTGTCGGAGGTAATGAGCTTTACCTTCCTTTTCATTTGGACTCTGTAACCCGTGGGAGTTGTAGAGAGGCTCCAGAGAATCCATACATTCTTTTGAGAGAATCCAGTATATATCATAAATTAACCGTGTTAACACAAAAGGAAAAATAAAAAAGGGGTCATGGGAGTGGGGATGTGGTAGGTGAAAGACTCCATTTGCATCTATTTCTTCCTGAAGTTCAACGCTCGGCAGGGAGCAAGTTGTGGCTGTGGGCTGCAGTCATCCCCATTGTGGTTAGCTTTGCACTGGGAAACTGACCATCCACCTGCATGCATCCCAGAGGAGCCTGCAGATCCTACTCCCTTCTGCAGTCGAGACTCCCTTATGTCACCTGCCGTGGGTCCTGAAGAGCCTCTATGTTTGGTTGCCAAGCAGGCCGTCTGGGTTCCCCAGCAAGTAGGGAAAGTGGGCCAGCCCACCAGCCAGCCCACGTTCACACTCACTTGACTGGAGGTGCAGAGGGCAGGCCTGCTCAGCGCCAGCTGGCCACCTCCCACATGCTAGGGCCAAAGTGCCTAGCTCCTGTTCCTTGTGGCTGTGTGTCTCCAGGGCAGCTTCTGGTGAGAAGAGAGGTGACTAGCATAAGGAAACAGCCCCTCTATCCTATACATGGGGTGCTGCTGCCAAAATTCAGTAAAAATGAAGGGATAAAAGGAAAAGAGGGACCCCCAGTTCCTGCCTGAGAAGTTATTTAAGTTAAAAGAAACCAAAGGCAGCATGCTACACAATAGGTCTAATTTACTCATGTGCTCCCACTGACAAACCGAAGGAAAGCCTCCCCTCTGGGGAGAGAGGAGGTCTTCTAGGTATCCACCTATTTGCTGCTGGAAACTCAGCTTCTACACTTGGTGACTGGAAAAAGCAGGTGTTAGATGTACTCAACATTAGTAAGCGGGAGGCTAGCTGGGTGGACAGGCTGCTAACAGAGGTGCCAGGAACCTCCTGAGCTCAACCCCCCGCCCCCAAGCTGTGGACACATTTCAGGGAAATATTCTTAACGTGGAAGAAAAAAACCCATATACAAAAGAAGAATGAAAAAACTGTAGAGATGGCTCAGCAGGTAAGATTGCTACCAAGCCTGAGGTCGATCCCAGGAACCTACCTGGTGGAATGAGAAAAATGACTCCTGTAAGCTGCCCTCTGATCTTCACAGGCATGTGGTAGCCTGTGCATCCTCACATACATACATGCATACATACATACACACACGAAATTTAAAAAAAAGAAAAGAAAGCCAGGCAGACATCGTTTCCAACTTTGGGACTATTCAGTTGAAGATTTGCTCACTTTATAGTCGTATAAAAACATCCCTCGTGGAACCTGTTTGTTCCTTATGTCGGGTAGCATTTAGTGAGTTACATGAGCTGGGCTTGATGACAAAGGCCTGTCATCCCTGCTATTTGGGAGGCTGAGGCAGGAGGACAGAGCGTTGAAGGCCCACACCAGGAGAACAGTGAGAGCTGATGAGTTGCTCTGCTACTTTTCAGGAGCTCATGATGGTGGGAGGTTGGGACAACTGGAGTCAGATTTTTACAGTTATGGCCGTAAGTGCTCCTGGTGTCAGGCACAGGTTTGGTCTGGTAATGCTCAGTGTCAGCTCAGAGATCAGAACCCAGCAACACCAGTGTGGTTGAACAGCACTCTCATATATATGACAGCGGAAGATTCTAGACCATGAAACAGGCAAGCACCCCAGGTCCCTCTTCTGTCTCCTCTGGGCAAGAGTTTGATGCCACGGGTCTAGTCCTGGGGGACAGCCTGTCTGCCAAGTGAGGCTTGCCAGCTACGTGGCTTCCTATTCTACCCTTTGTCCACATCAGAGTCACCTTTCAGGGCTTCTGAGGACACTGTTGGTTGATGGCCTCCAGTGCTTCAGGACAGTTAATCTTAGTGGAGGCACCGGAGTAGGCTGGAGAGAGCCCAGTGGGTGAAGTGATTGGTAAGCAAGCCAGATGACCTGGGTTTGAATCCCAGAACCCACATAAAAAGCTAGACATGGGTATAGACCGTCTGTCATCCCAGCACTCCACCAGTGAAATGGGAGGAGGGGAGAATTTCTAGGAGCCAGCAGCAGCTAGCCTGCTGTATACACAATCAACTGTGAATAGCAATCACACTCTGTCTCAAACAAAGCAGAAGGCAAGGACCTACACTAGAGGTTGTCCTCTGACCGCCACATGTGTTGTGGCACATGAGCCCCTCACCCACTCACGCAAGGATGACAAATGCCCAGGTGAACCGATGTCACTGTTCTGCAGGCACTTGGAGAATTGCTCGCTCCTCCTCTGAGTGAAGGATCACACCTGGTACGCCAAACCCCAGACATACCAGCTCCATGCTGCAGAGGATCTGACTGCTCAAGCCTCTGCAGGGGCCTCAGGCGAATGCTCGTTTGTTTTAATGAATTCACAACCCAGAGCTATGGGCAAAATCCTTAGACAGCAGAAGATGAGAGACTTGACACTCACTTTGGGTGCCGGATATCAGGGAGAGAGCGATTCAGGGAGATTTTATCACTGACGTAGATGTTAAATCCATTTTCCCGGTATGCCTGGTCCACTCTCTCGGCATCGGTCATGGGGTAAGGCTTCCCCTGTTCTCCATGTCCTAGAGGCAGAGAGCAAATTCAGTGTTGCTGGGTTACCTGACATCTACAGGGGGTCAAGACTCGGGAAAGAATGAAGGGACCTCAGAGAAAGCCTTACACCTGGGGCTAGAGAGATGGCCCAGTGGATGGCGCACTGGTGGCTCTCGAAGAGAAACTCAGACATGGGTCCTAGCAGTCACATGGTGGCTCACAAACACCTGTCACTCAAGTTCCAGGAATCAGATGCTCTCTAATGGCCTCCCTAGGCATTGTACGCCATGTGCTACACAGACTTACATGCAGGCAAAACACTCATACATATAAAATAAAAACATCTAAAAGAATTAAAAATAAAACTTATACCTAGTCATGGGGCACATTAGTTACATCTGCATTACTGTGATCAAGGACCTGAGAAAAGCAGCTTAATGGAGGAAGAGTTTTATTCCAGACAGTTCTGTCCATCGTCACATGGCTCTGTGCTTCTGGGCCTGTTGTGAAGCAGAACTCGTGGTAGATAGAACTCCAGGAGTGTGTGGAAGAGGCTGGTAGGCTCAGGAGGCGCAGGAAGCAGGGAGAGGGAGTACAGGAAGGGGCCAGAGTGAGATTCGGCCCCAAGGATAACACTCCCACCCCCACCCCCACCCCAGTGTTCTACTTTCTGCACAGAGGCCCCGCCCCCTACTTTTGTCTCTTCCCAAATTGCCATTTTATCAGTTACATCATTGTTGGGTCCCAAACCCTGCTGGTGGTGTTTTGGAGGGCTTCAAAAGATCCAGCTGCACCTCCAGGAAACCTCTCCCTTTTCCAAGGGTTTCATTGGAAAGCCAACAGATCACTCACTGCTCTCACAAGAAGCCACGCCCTCTCCCTCCCTCTGCTACCTGGACACTGGAGGCAACCTGACTACAAGCGAGCACTATGGACTACTACTAGACTCTCTCTCTCTCTCTCTCTCTCTCTCTCTCTCTCTCTC
>JADRCD010234946.1:6684-9184 GCA_019843815.1 Montemys delectorum
AAGAAGAAGAAGAAGAAGAAGAAGAAGAAGAAGAAGAAGAAGAAGAAATGCAAATAGGCATCTTTGTCTTCTACTTTGTAAGACAAAGCTTTCAGCTCCTCACAATGTCAGCCATTGGAGTGTTGAATATGACTTCACGCTGAGTCACTTTCTTTCTATACCGAACTGTTCAGAATTTTTAAAAACTTTTTTTTTTTATTTTTTTGGTTTTTTCGAGACAGGGTTTCCTCTGCGTAGCCCTGGCTGTCCTGGAGTTCACTCTGTAGACCAGGCTGGCCTTGAACTCAGAAATCTGCCTGCCTCTGCCTCCCAAGTGCTGGAATTAAAGGCGTAAGCCACCACTGCCTGGCCAGAAAATATTTCTTATTATGAAGGGATGTTGAGTTTTCACCAAATGGCTTTTCTGCATCCTATGCTCTGGGTGCTTCATCCTGCTATTGTGGTAAATCCTGTTCACTGGCTTGTGTTTATTGATCTGCCCTTGCACACTTAGCATGGATCTCACTTAATGTGGTGGATAATGTATTTATTGTGTTGCTGGATTTGATTTGCTGTGGCTTTGATGAATATTTCCCATCTATGTCCACTGTGGACAATAGCCTACAGTTTTCTCCTTTTGCTGTGTATCTGGCCTTATTGTAGGGGCATTGTTTGCCCTGTAGCATGAGTTTGGAAGAATTACTTCCTCTTCAATTTTTGGGGAGCAGTTGATAGAGGCCATTCTTTGTACATTTGGTAGAATTCATCAATGGATCCTTTTGGTCCCAGGCATTTACATTGTTTAATTGACATCTATTTTATGTGTGTCTGTGTGTATACGTGGCACCACACACACACATGGAAGTCAGAGGCTGCCTTGTCTAATTCTGCAAGGCGTGTTCCAGAGATCAAAATCAGACCATCAGATTTATTAGCCAATGTCCTTAGCAGGTAGACCTCTCATCAACAAATTGGGCATTTTCTGATGGAAGACATTTTTTTTTCAGAGATAATTCTCTTAATTACATTTTAATTTTAATTTTTGTTATTTCGTGGGTGGGAGGGGGTAGAGTGCCATGGCTCATAAGTGGGTGTCAGAAGACAACCTTGAGAGTCAGTTCTCTACACTAAATGGGTCCCAGGAATTGAACTCAGACTGTCAGCCTTGGAGGCAGGGGCCTTTACCCGCTGAGACATCTTTCCAGCCCTAATGGGGGGAGCTTTTATTTCTGATTCAACCTCAAAATGAGAATGGGACTTGGGTTTTCTATTGTGCCTTGAGTCAATCTTGGTGTTAGAGTTTCCTAGAAGAACAGACTGGATACAATGCATGTATATCAATAGGAAAATTATTAGACTGACTTATGGGACACAGTCTGAGTAGTCCAACAGTGGTTGTCTTCTGATGGAAGGGCTAAGACCTGACAGCCGGATGCCACAGCAGTCCCAGCCCAGGGAGGGTCTCTGGTCCATGTTGGAAGCCTGTAGAGGCTGGGTTGTATTATCAGTGAAGGAAAACAGCAGCAGCAGTGACACCAATAGGTTAGGTGTCTTAGTCAGTGTTCTATTGCTATGAAGAGACAGTGTGACCACGGGCAATTCTTAGAAAGAAAAACATTTAATTTGGGACTGGCTTACAGTTTCAGAAGGGGTTTAGTTCATTATTGTCACGGCGGGAAACATGGAAAGATGCAGGCAGACATGATGCTGTGGAAGGACCTGAGAGTTCTACATCTTGTTCCTTGAGCAGCAGGAGACTGACACACTAGGCCTGGCTTGAGCATATAAAAGATTCAAAGCCACTCTCCACAGTGGCACACTTCCTTCAACAAGGCCACACCTCCTAATAGTGCCATTCTCCGTGGGCCAAACATTCAAACACGTGAGTCTACGGGGGCCACTCTTAGTCCAACCACCACAGTAGATGAACTTGCCAGGGAGTTGTGCAGGCAGTGGGACAAAAAGAAACACTTTCCCCTTAGAGTGCCTACCATCTAGCCGGCAACCCATGGGACCAACCACACTTAGAGTGGGTCTTCCCCACTGCAAAAAATCTCAAGAAAACCCTGACTGGTGAAACCAGGAGCTTATCTCTTAGTTGATTCTAGATCCAGTCAAATTGACAAACACCATTAATATCAGAATCCTGGTGTGAAATACATGTCCAAAACGTGTCCCTCTCTTCTAGGATATCAGATATATTTGCTGCAATTATTAACAGGCTGGAGAGATGGCTCAGTCAAGAGCACTGACTGCTCTTCTGAAGGTCCTGAGTTCAAATCCCAGCAACCACATGGTGGCTTGCAACCATCTGCAATGGGATCTGATGCCCTCTTCTGGTGTGTCTGAAGACAGCGACAGTGTACTTAGATATAATAATAAATAAATCTTTAGACTGGAGTGAGCAAGGCCGATCGGAGTGAGCAGAGGTCCTGAATTCAAATCCCCAGCAACTACATGATGGCTTACAACCATCAGTACAGCTACAGTGTACATATATATATATATATATATATATATC
>JADRCD010234946.1:14184-23639 GCA_019843815.1 Montemys delectorum
GCCATAAAGTCAAGTTTTCACGTTTACACAGCGGACTCCTTCTCTGCTGAGCTAGCTTCCCACCTCTGCTTATATGAGTAACCCATAAGCTATCTACTTAGCTATTGCTATTCCCCATGTGCTTTCTAACTGGGCCATGGATCTGGACTCCCAGGCCAGCTTCTCACTGTTGCTGCCTGCAGCTTCTGCCCCAGAGAACTGCAGCTTCATGCTTCCTGTAGCAGCAAGTTCATGCCAGTGTGGTCCACTCCCTTGGCTGCTCTTGGCATAGGCTGAGCAGTGCCAGGTGTTTGTGTGTGTGTGTGTGTGTGTGTGTGTGTGTGTGTGTGTGTGTTACTTCCAGTCTCCTTTAATGTCTTCTACTTCCACAGTCTCTATGCTGTGTGTCCTCAAAGCCTTTGCAGGACTATAGCAGGCTCTAGACTTGGAAAGTTAGCTGGCAATTGCTATTCGAGTGTGATGTGAAGAACCCAGACCCTCCTCGAGAGCAGCAAATGCTCTCAATCCCGGAACCATCTCTCCAGCCCTGAATTTAGATGATCTGTAGGGCTGCATTGCCTTTCTGAAGACGGGAAGGCTTTAGTGCAGAAATACTAATATGCTTGACTGCAGCATCTACTGCAGGTCCCTCAAGGGGTCCAGAGATAGTGTCTTAGTCAGGGTTTCTATTCCTGCACAAACATCATGACCATGAAGCAAGTTGGGGAGGAAAGGGTTTATTGAGCTTACTTCCACATGGCTGTTGATCACCAGAGGAAGTCAGGACTGGAACTCAAACAGGTCAGGAAGCAGGAGCTGATGCAGAGGCCATGGAGGGATGTTCCTTACTGGCTTGTTTCTCCTGGCTTGCTCAGCCTGCTCTCTTATAGAACCCAAGACTTTCAGCCCAGGGATGGCACCACCCACAAGGGGCCCTATCTCCTGGATCACTAATTGAGAAAATGCCCCACAGCTGGATCTCATGGAGGCACTTCCCCAACTGAAGCTCCCTTCTCTGTGATAACTGCAGCCTGTGTCAAGTTGACACACAAAACTAGCCAGTACAGATAGTCACGGGCACAGCATGAGCTGTCTAAAATAAGAGAATTGGAGTACCTGTGAGACAACGCTCCTGCAGTCAGACTTGGCTTCCAGGACCATACCTAGGCTGTGTGACTGCGGGGAGCCCCCATCACCTCCTAGATCAGCCTCTGTCTCTTCTGTGGAATGGCAGCAATGATATTGCTCTCCCAGTACTAGGAAGGGTCTGTCCCTTGCTCTCTTACCATCTGTATCTCCTATCACCTCCTCATATACTTTTTTTAGACCTTGTCTCCCTCAGATGCCTCCTTAGTCCTCTTATTATGGTTAGGGGTCAGTCTGCTCCAATGACCTCTCCGGGCCTCCTCTGTCACAGGGCTCCTCTCTCCCACTCTGTGATTCTGTCTGACGCAGACCCTCTCTGTAGTATAGGATGGAATTATTTGTTTGTGTGTGAGTTACCTGTCCCCCTGGGTGTAAGCCCTAGGAGGCCATCCTCTCTCCCCCGGCTCCCCGTGGATTAACCCCATTGGTGGGCAGCGCAGAGCCCAGCTGGTGGCGTCCTTGCGGATGGGGAATACAGTCAGGTGCCGAAGGGCAGCAAGACCAGGAGAGACCATCTGTCCATTCTCCAGCTTCTTGTCTAGTCTTCCCTGAATCCCACACAGACTTGTCAGTTCTCTTAGTGTTAGAAGAGGCTGGGAGGCAGACGTGAGCTGTGTGGGGTAGGGGGAGTGGGGAGGGGGTCTCTGATGGAGGAAAAACAAGAGCTGGTTTTGGTTTCTCTTGAGACTCTAAGGCTAAACTGATGGCATATTTTATAAAGTGTCTTTTAAAGTAAATTTTGGGTAGTCACTTCAGAGGCACTACTGTTGGCCTTCCTGACAACCCAGGAACGCCCCCCCCCCCCATGAGTAGCCCTGATGGGAAGTAGGAGTAGACAGTGTCCCCAGCTTTCTGGGTGAGGCCTGGTGACAGTTCCCGGGAAAGCTTTGATTCTGGATAAGTGTCCTCTCAGGCTTCCTGGTACCTGTTATTGAGGACAGTCACCTGGTGAGAAAAACAATGTTGCCCCTGGTCCTTCTGTAGCACTCGAAACCTCTCCAGGAAGTCAGGAGGAGAATGTCAAGGGCTCTTGAGTGACTTCGGATCAGATGATCAGACGGAAGAAAGGAAGGAGCTCAGAGCAATCACAGGGTAGGCATAGGGTGGGCATAGCAGGGAGCTCAGAGCAACCACAGGATGGGTACTACAGGAAGCTCAGAGCAACCACAGGGTGGGCATGGGTTGGGCATGACAGGGAGCTTAGGGCAACCATGGGGTGGGCACGGCAGGGAGCTCAGAGCAACCACAGGGTGGGCATGGGTTCAGTATGGCAGGGAGCTCAGAGCAACCATGGGGTGGGCACGGCAGGGTGCCAGGCCAGTGAACTCACCACCTGGGTTGTCTCACTGAGCTGGCAGAGCAGGGCTAGAGGACTAGAAGCTAGAAGCCGGGCCATGGGCAAGTGAGCTTACGTAGTTAAGTAAAGGGCGATTGAAGACAGTAAGCCTTAGGGTCTCAGAATAAAGTTCATGAAATATCAGAGGCCTTACAATTTTATGTATGATTTCAACTATCAGAGGAGTAGAGCAAGCGTCAGCATGAACAATGGCACTGCAGGGATATGGGATTGAACAGGGGCTGTGTCTTCTAATGTAACAAAAGACAGGGATGGCTCAGTGGGTAAAGGCACTTGCAGACCAGCCTGATGACCCATGTTCAATACTAGGACCCACGTGGCAGACGGAGAAAGCCTGTTCCCAGAGGCTGCCATCTGATTTCCATGCACATATGCCATAGAATGTGTGTGCACAGGCAAATACCTATACATATCTCTAAAAAAAGAAAAAAAAAAAAAAGAAAAAAAACACCAAGATCACAGACACGACTGAAGTCCCCTTGGTAACCCCTTTCTTTCTTTCATCTGTCTCTCTGGATGTGCTTATTCCCAGGCATGTGCCTACACTGTGACTATATGTATTGTTTTCATATCATGTATAAGATCATGTATGTTTTTTACATCTCTGTGTCATGGATAAAACACACACTTATTGAATGATTGAATACACACTTGTCAGCTCTCCACAGTGAACACCACCCAGTTAAACTCTCCAGCAGGGCTAACAGTGCCTGTCACAATGCGTCTCTCTTCGTGCTTCAAAATACTTTATGTGCTAAAGGAAATGTGTTGTTAGCTGACAGTCTGGAGGACTGACTGTGAACAGGGCACTTCTACATCACCTGCCTGAGTCTCCTAACTCACCCTGCTAAGCACTTTCCGAGCTTCTGCTTCTGCGGACGAGGAAACAGAGATGTGTTCAGGGTCCTAGAGAGGTGGAGAGGATGCTGCTGGATGCAAGCCTGTCCCCCCACCACTGAGTCCTGCCCACCTCCCACCAACTCCTCTCTAATCCCAATGTCTTATTTCTGCAGAGAAGGGCACCGCCGTGAGGCAGTGAGGGGTACAGAGCCTTGCGCACACAGGTCTGCTCTCTAGAAGGGCATCCAGAGGTGCCCTTCGGAACGTGGAGTATCCCTTCTACTGGTGCATTATTTCCAGAGCCTCAGCACGTGACCTTGGGGAAGAGGAGACTTGAGGACAAATGTTTATACATTTTATTTTATGTGTATGGATGTTTTGCCTTTGTGTGTGTGTGTGTGTTTGTGTGTGTGTTACCCACAGAGGCCAGAAGAGGGCACCATAGAGCTAGAGTTACAGATGGTTGTGAGCAGCCATGTGCATGTTGGGAATGGAATCCAAGTCCTCTAGAACAACCAGTGCTGTTAACTACTAAACCATCTCTCTAGCTGCAAGAAGGGTATTTTAGCTGCCCAAAGTTTCTAGTCACTGCTAGATACTATGCTCAGTGCCAACTCTGTCTCATATCATTTAACCATAGAGAGCACTCCCATACCCATTTTGCAGATGTAAGGAGGAAAGTTGGGAGTCGTCACCCCTGTGTTCATATTCTCACAAACACCCTGGGTCTTCTGCATTTGTTTCTCATCCTCTTTCTACACCAAGAGAGATGATGAGGGGGATGGGGCTTCATTTTATGTTTCTACTCAATGCTCTTTCAAGCTGACGGAGTGGCTGCCAACCATCTTGTGTGAGCTATGGTTCACATCTGACTTCAGTTAGAACATCACAGCAACTGGTCCCACATGATTCTCATCTACAGCATTACCTGTTATAACATTATTAATTCTGTTTACCTAGCTCAGGCAGTGCAGGTCCGGCATCGTCACTGTAAACTGTACTCTTGAAAGAAGTTATCTAATCTGCTTGACTCGGTGTGAGAGACTAGGAGTTAGACAGACTCCCTGTTAGGCAGAAAGATAGGGAGAGAGGAATAGGAAATAAAGATGGAGAAGTCCCAAGACGTATTCCTTCCTCAGCCTCCTCACTTGACATAAAAACCAGGCAGCTTTTGTATCCCACCAACAGGTCCCTGGCTAACGGGCTGGCTCAGCAAGTTCAAGACTAGCTCAGAACACAGGCACACGATAGTTGTAGACCAAGCAACCATCTTGTCTGTCTTCAAATTGACCAATCCTAAGGTAGGAGAAGAAAACTCTCTGGAGACTTTAAACCCCTATCCCTCAGAAAGAGACTGGATTTCTGGATTTTCAAGTCCCCCCCTTAGCTTTGCAGAGGGTCTTTTTCTCGGTGCCCGCATGTGTGCTTTCTCACCCTCACTAACTACCTTTCTCTAGCCGCTGGGTCTGTCTGCGGTGCTTGACCATCTCTTCTGCTACCTGTTGCACAGCAAAATTTTCCTGCCCTTTAATTCTTTAACTGGCAGAGAAATCGAACCTGAACAAGACTCCTAGACTGTATCACGTGGATGTCGGAGCCAGGTGCGGCCTCCAGAACCTTGGTGTGAATCCGTGTGCTCAAGCTCCGTGGTAAACTCTTGGAGAGAGACCAGAGAGAGCTCTGGGGTTACTAAGAACTGTACTGAATTTTTCTTGAGGAGCTGTGTAGGGGGGAGAAAGAGAGACTCCCTCTAGTGTCAGCTGTGGGGACACTAACTTGGAACCCCGTTGAAAGAGCAATTAAGGGACTTAATCTTTCTTTCTCAGTCCAGAGAAGAGTTGCCCAGGTTGGCTTATCTAACCTCGTGGGACTGTGTATCCACATTCCACCGTGGCTGTCTTTGATGAATAAGCACCAAATTCTAGTCCTTCCGTGTGTACGTGTTTATGTGTGTCTCCCTCAAGAGTGCTTATATGTAGCTCTGGGAATTGAAGCCAGGACTTTACCCATGGTGAGCAAACTGCTCTACCACTGAATGGCATCCCCAGCCAGCACTTCATATATATTTTAATACTGCCCATCCCTCACCCCTAAGATTCTAAGCCCGTTATCAATACTGACCTGTGATTCACCCAACAAGCCTATGAACGATGTTGGGGAGAAAGACGGGAAGATACACATGGAGAAGGACGAGAAAAGGGGACTTGGTCTTCGTAGCTTTGGGGAGCCAACATCCTCCTGTGGCTGATTTAAAGTTACCCATGTTCCTGCCCTTAATTCCCCGCCCCCTGCTCTGTAAGTAATTCCTAACCACTCATTGGTTCTCCCAGAGCGAGTTAGTGGGATCACCTTGCGTTGTCATTGGGATTTTAGGAGGAGGTGGAGGGGTGGGTGTTGTCCATGTCTCCTCCAGGGGAGGAATATTAGTAACAGAGGCACTTTGCGAAAACGTGTCTTAGACTGCCCTTCTCCTTTTCTGTCTTTTATGCATACGCTTGTTTGTGTGTGTGTGTGTGCGCGCGCGCGCGCGCGCGCGCGCGCAAGCACATGACATGCGCATGTGCGTAGATGCCAGTGGTCACAGCTGTCGTCCCTCAAGTGCCATCCACTTCATTTTCACGAGACAAGGTCTCTCATTGGTTGAGAACTCACCTAGTAGCCTAGGCTGGCTGGCCAGTGACCCTCTGGAATCTGCCAGTCTCTACCTCACCAGCACTGAAATTACTCATGCGCACTGCCACACTTGGCTCTCTTAAAATAGGTTCTGGGGGAATCGAATTTTGTCCTGATGCTTGCAAGGTACATTTACTGACCGAGCCATCACCCCTTTGGCCCTTTGGCCATGGTTTCTTTTGTTTGTTTGTTTGTTTGTTTGGGGAGGTTGTTTTTTTTGTTTTTGTTTTTTTTTTTTTTTTTCAGTTTTGATTTTGGGTTTTTGTTTGTTTGTTTTTTATTTTTTGGTTTTTCCAGACAGGGTTTCTCTGTGTAGCCCTGGCTGTCCTGGAACTCACTCTGTAGACCAGGCTGTCCTCAAACTCAGAAATCTGCCTGCCTCTGCCTCCCAAGTGCTGGGATTAAAGGCGTGCGCCACCACTGCCAGGTCTTGGCCATGTTTTTTTGACTTTCTCTGTAGAGAAGGCACCATAGACATCCCGCCATTTAAGAAATCAATCTGGCCCCAGGAATAACTCAGATATAGTCATCTAAAGTGATTCTGATTCAGGGGGTGACACTGTTTGAGGAGCAGTTCTCCTACCAAGGGTGCTTCTGTGAGATGTATCTGTAGATCCAGTGCCAACCATCCCTGGCCAGTGATGCAGCAGAAGTGAGAGCTGAGGTGACAGGGTGGCAGCCTGAAACATCTGAGTGGGACAGGAACACTCTACTCAACAGCACCCCACCTGCCTCCATTGCCTGAGAAGTCTGGTTGCCCTGGTGATGGACCGGTGGGGAGCAGCGTGCAAAGATACAGACAGACCTGCGAATCTTTATGGAGGTCGGTTGCATCTCTAAGTCCACCTGGGCCAAGATGCTGACTCTGGCTGCAGGCTGGATGCTCTGTGAGCAGGACTGACCCCAAGGGTAAGCAGACAGATGGAGCCTGCACTTCATTAAATTGTCCCATAGATAATCCACACTTAGGTGTGAGTCTGTAGATGAAATGGCTGGCCACCCCAGGTCCTGTTCTATATGGATGTTTTGGTCTCAGTCAGTTCCCGCTGTGATCTGTCTGAGCTTGAACCATTCTGCTTTGCCTATAGAGAGGACAGGGAAGTTGAGCCTGGTGGAACAGGCCTGTATTCCCAGAGACTAAGGCTACAGGATGACAACTTCAAAGCTTGCCTGGAGCTTGCTTGAAATTTCAGGACAGCTTGGGCAGAGTAAGAGAAGGGGGCTTGAGGATGCAGCGTAATGGTAGAGCACTTGCCTAGTGTGTGGGACGTCCTAGATTAATTCTTAGGAGAGAGAGAGAGAGAGAGAGAGAGAGAGAGAGAGAGAGAGAGAGAGTCAGAGAGACAGAGAAATGGAGAGAAATAGGGAGACACAAAGACAAACAGAAACAGAGAAAGACAGTGACAGAAACACAGAGAAACAGAGAGAGGGGAGACTTCCACGAGGCGGTGTCTGTGGTGTCTGTCTGCTTACAGCCCTCATCACTGCTCCCTCACTCTGGAGACCAAGTTGGCAGAGCCACGAGCAGCCGGCTTTCCCTCCTCATCACCTCCGTGTCTCCGCCAAAGCACTCACTCCAGCTTTGGGAGAGGAGGTTTGAAAGAGCTGGAGGAAGCAGCCGTGCTCGCGGCCAGCCCTCAGCCTTTGGGGCCTCCTTGTTGGCTTTGTGTCATCATTCTTTGTTTGTTTGTTTGTTTGTGGGAGGCTGGATCTCTGTAGCCCAGGCTGGCCCCAGAACACAAGAAGGTCCTCCTGATCGGCCTCCCAATTGTTGGGCTTATGAGCATGAACCACCATGTGTCCTGCCTGGTCTAGGGCTTCCTAGGTCTCCACTGTGATTCAGCTTCTCAATTGAGAAGAAATGCCTGTTTAAAAAACACAGGGGTGGGCTGCTCCCTGTGGCTATACTGGTTTACCTGGTCCTCGTAGGAGGAAACCACAAGCAGGAAGCCACCACCAGTGAGATTCCTTCAGTGCACACCTCTGCCACAGGCAGGATCCGCCGTGGCCAACAGGGCCCATGCTGAACTACATATGGGCTAGGAACAGCTCAGGACTGTCAGTTCTGTCTGGGAAGAGTCACTTGTGCATTCCTGTGTGGGTCGCTGACTCGGTGAGCAGAAACTGGGGGCTCAGACAGGCTCGAGAGGGACAGTTCAACACTGAGCAGGCGGAGAGGACTCCTTTCCCTTAGTGGTGACAATGTGATTTAACATATGGTTTTCATCCACTTCGTATCCTCTGTCTTCTGGAGAAACTTGTAGATGGCAGGGGGTGTGGCTTTCTGTTCCCACAAGACCTGTGTACCCGGACTCCTCCGTTGTGCATGCTCAGTAAATCGTGAAGGAATGACTTGGTACATTTCTGGCATCTTCTCTGTGCCAAGTGCTGGGCATGTTATAGGTGAGAGAGTCCAGGCCCTGGCTCCAGGGCTCCTGGTCTGGCCAGGAGAGGGCCCAGTACACAGCTGCTTCACAATCTCGTGTCCCTAGGACAGTGTAAGCACAGAGGAGCCATACCATAATAACCCAAGAAGGCTTCCTGGAGGAGGAACCCTGCTTCTAGTTCTGAGCAATGGGTTGGTGTAGTGACATTTTGGGAATTCTGGAATTTTGATTTCTTTAAAAAACACAGACAATTGAGAAGAATGTGCTGTCACTTTAATCCCAGGCGTGGGGTGTGGGGCTGCTTCGGACTGTCCACAGCAGCTGACTAGGATTTGCCTCAAGTTCTAGCAGAGGCATAGTTTTGCCAGCGGCAGATAACTTCTGCGATTATGCAATGTTCGGAATTCCGGGAACTTTTCAGAAGGTGTATACATTTGAGGCCCCTGAGGGGTGAGGTGCATGGTTGTTGGTTATTTAGGGAGATTGGTTGTGGTTTGTTAGCCATGGTCAAAGAAGAAACAAACGGAAAGAAATTAGATTCTGGGATCTCTCTCTCCCTCTGTCTCTCTGTCTCTCTGTCTCTCTCTGTCTCTGTCTCTCTCTCTCTCTCTCCCTCTCTCTCTCTTTCTTCTCTTTCTCTCTTTTTCTTTCTCTCTCTCATTTCCTCTCTATCCTTGTTTCTCTCCTATCTAATGTTAGTGGGTACAACAGTGGGGATAAAGGGTGGGAAAAAGAAGCTAACAACTGGGCAGTGGTGGCACAGGCCTTTAATCCCAGCACTTGGGAGGCAGAGGCAGGTGGATTTCTGAGTTCAAGGCCAGCCTGGTCTACAGAGTGAGTTCCAGGACAGCCAGGGCTACACAGAGAAACATTGTCTCGGAAAAAGGAAGAAGAAGGAGAAGGAGAGGGAGAAGGAGAAGGAGAAGGAGAAGGAGAAGGAGAAGGAGAAGGAGAAGGAGAAGGAGAAGGAGAAGGAGAAGGAGAAGGAGAAGGAGAAGAAGAAGAAGAAGAAGAAGAAGAAGAAGAAGAAGAAGAAGAAGAAGAAGAAGAAGAAGAAGAAGAAGAAGAAGAAG
>JADRCD010234947.1:8156-40631 GCA_019843815.1 Montemys delectorum
CAGTGCACAGAGCCCAGCTAACCAGTGCAGTGCACAGCTAACCAGTGCACAGAGCCCAGCTAACCAGTGCACAGAGCCCAGCTAACCAGTGAAAGAGCCCAGCTTACCAGTGCACAGAGCCCAGCTAACCAGTGCAGTGCACAGCTCATCGTTTTCAGTGTATTGCAGTGAGACACCAAAAGACCATCCTATCCCTTTTAACAGTTTCTCCTGCTATAAAGAACAACAAAATTGGATCTTATATACCATGTATACTCATACTAAAAGCTAAAGATAACCACCATGAACAAAAGTCTAATGTAGGGAAGAGAAGCTATTAGCAATCACCTTCTCTAACCGTCTCTGAACCTGTAGTTTTAATTTTAAAAGTGGGATATAATAGTTTTATGAAGTTACAGTTCTACCTTGAGCTGAATGGAGCTGAATGTTATGTGTGCACTTTAATCCATAGTAAACCACAATAAACTTTTGAGGGCACAGAATTTGAATCCTAAGTACAATTTAAAAACTTTTTTCTCTATGCATTGTGTGTAATGTTGCATCTACTGTCTATGATTCTAGTAAATAAGGCCACAGTAGAAACCAGTTCCAAGCTGAAACCTAAGTCACTGCTCTTTCTCTTAAACTTTCCTTTCTTTTTTCTTTTTGCATAAAAGTCACCACTCACGAGGCTGGAGAGAGCTCAGGCTAGTTAAACTTTCCTGCAAGAGAGAGCAGCCAGGCTTGGTAACACACACATTATAGATCCAACCAATTCCTGTGCACATGTTTACAAGCTTTTCAATCCTTTAAATGTCACATTTCTTATGAAAATAAACATCTCCTCCCCAGAATGGATTGCAAATCAAGAATGCCTGTACCTATGCTATGGGATGATATATTTGCTACACTTGATAAAATAGAGGTTCAAACTTACAGCATATTTTTATAAGTTCTTTTCATTACAATGTTAAAGAGAACTAAACCAAGAGACTACCAAGAAAAATTCTTTTAAATGCTCCTTGTATGGTCATAAAAGAAATCACAGAAATGTCCCTGGTTATCTACTCAAGCTGGAGCTGTGATATTCTCATTAACCCAGCATAATCTCTACTTCCTGAAGATCTTCTATTAACCTATGCAAAACATAGGAGATTTGAAGAACTATCGGTTATTTAAACAGTTGTTTCTGATTAACTATTTCAGGCTAACTAGTTGTTAGGCCAATGTTGTGTATGTCAATGTTGCTCATTAAGGTTGCAACAATACCAATGAAAATTACTTTGCTGTGAATGGATCCGAAATCTGGGCACTGATGAAAATCAGTTACTGTATTGTAGTATGTCTTAGAAACAGAAAACATGTCTCTTCTAATACAAAAGAATAATAATGTTTTAAATCCCAGATTCTGTTTAAAATTTAAAACAAATAAAACATGAATGCTTCTACAATCTAAACTATCTATAACAAATTAAAGTCATTTATGTTGCGCTACTAAAACTTGTGTGTATGTTGGGGTGGGGCAGGGTTGTGCATGAGACTTCTTAAGGAAACAGGGAGTGTCCAGCAAGAGCAGAAAATGCCATGCTGCTGACTTCCTAACTCTACTACTGGTAGACATTATGGCTGAACTGGATTATTCATCTGAGTACCATCACGAACTGTTTTAGACAACATTTTCCAATTCTTCCACTTTGAAACGTCAGAAAACTGAAAAACTAATCTGAAATACTGTCCTAACCACAAGAAAATCACAAGCTCTTTCACAAATATACTTAAGGTACTTTTGAAAGTTGCATTTCCAAGACTGCCTATAGTTGTTTAATTGATAATTAGCTAGAATGTGTAGAGGCAGGGCCCAGGACCCTCCCTAAATTTCAGATAAATTTGCTACATATCGTAAGTTGCTTTTAGCCATAATTTTGCCAGTCCACAAGTTGTAAAGAGAGTTAGCACTAAAATTAACCAAGGTGCTATCAAGAATTATTATAGGTTGTATTATGGGATTCTTATGTAATAAATCTTACAAAGTCTATTAAGATTTCAAAGCTATCTTCTCTTATAAAAACAATTAAATCACTTGTAATATGTTTACATTTTACCTTAGTTATCAATATCCTATGTTGAGAACCAGTATTTGCTTCAATTATGCTCAACTGAAATAAATAACATCAAAATTTTGCTGCTTATAACAAAATCTTAATATGGTTTTAATATTTTTACCTATATATCTGATGTGTATGTAATTTGAAAAGCTCTATCAAGTCTTTAATGGAGTTAAAGTATAATTTTTAAGTAACAAAGTTATTCTACAGGAATTAGAGACTGATTCAGCCAATGAAAATAACACTTTCAAGTATTTTCTCACAAGGAAAAAAATACCTAAATGAGGAAGAAATTCCATATTTCTTCTGAAATCTTACTCTTAGAGTGTGGTTTCCAGTGTTTGATGGAGTTTTGGCTCCTTCGAAAGAATCTCGGTACACATCTATTATACCTTCCCAGTTAGACTTATCACGTCACATGGCTTTCTATAATGCTAAAGCAGAACAGGCCTACAAGGGATATGCCTTTTCACATTAGAAGTAAGCTCCTATTTATAATTTATGTTATATGTATTGCAACTTATATAAAATTGAAATATTGCTTTGGGTATTGGTTAGACTAAAAACACTGGAGTAGGGAGTTAGAACAAATTTTAGAGTAAATTCCACAATATGTATGAGCAACCCGGAGATCTAGTGAAGATAGTTATGTAGTTCAAAAGCCTTGGGAGGGAATGAAGTTGTGGTGGAGATGCTAGTCTAAATCTAAAGCCTAAGAACCAGGAGGACCCTGAGAGGAGAAGGACCATGTTTCTACTACTAGGTCATATGGTGTAGAGAAACAGCCTCCCTCTACTTTTTGCTCTTTTTAGGCCTTCAGAGATTAGATAATGTCTAGTCGCACTCGGATGGGTCATTTGATTACTAAACTCGTGGTCTCAAATAAACACCTCATCCAGGAAAAGCCTCGCTAACACACATTAAAAAAAAAAAAAAAAAAAAAAAAAAAAAAAAAAGGAATGTTTAACCAGGTAACTGAATAAGTCAAGTTGACACAAAGTTTAACCAATACCAATGCATTATTGAATATTGTTTCAGAACCTAAGCAAATGTAACAAAAATAACTAAAGCTTTAGATATAGTGCCATAAAAGATAAAGAAGTCTAGTCCACTGCTGCAAGCCACATTGCACTGAAGATCATGGTCACATGCCATAAGACTATTAAATGCCATCAAAGCTATATGACTTTCAAAGCATTACTCTTACCTACAGGTGTTATGACAAATCAAAAGGAAAATTCTAGTATAATCTATAGCAAAATGTTAGGGGAAAAGACTTCAAAGAGTAGCAGGTTTCAAGATCAGTCAATAACAATCACAGAAAAAAATTTGCAAGTAAATTTCTTTTAAACATATTATGAGAAGTATAGAAAACATTAGATCTACATAGTTGTGCTGTATTTGCCAGTACAAAAATGTATTGTAGAGACAGGAAATTTGAGAGATTATAACAACATATAATAACTGCAAAAAAAGAGGAGATTCACATTACTTGAAAATCTATATCTGAAATTGATGGGTAGAGTAAGAATCTTAGAATGGCCCGGATCATTCTTATAGTACAATGTGCAGTACATGAAATGTCCTCCTATTAAACACTGAAACCATCGTTATTAAAGCAATTTGGCACTAGAGCAGAGGCTGACAGCTAGACTAACCAGTCAGATGGAAGAGAAAGATATCTGCATCGACTGGACAAAGGACAAAACAGAGGTGGGTAAATGAGAATGGGACTTAATCTCTACTTAACATTAGTAGGATGCATGCTCCCTGAGTCTTTCCACAGCTTAGCGCTTCTGAATTCTGACTTAATGGCATGTAAATTCCAGATTTATTAGACTTACATATATCAAAGCCAAAAAGTAGAAAAATGCAGCATTTTCCAGTTGAAGAATCTCTGTACCAATAAAAACTATTGCACATCTAATGAACCTCAACAAGCAAGACGTTGCTATACTGAAATTATTTTCTTTAGGACAATACCCATGAGCAAAAGTAAATGAGCAAAAGTAAGATAAGTCACAGATAGGTTAGTTTCAAAACAACAACTATCACATGATCGTTATCCATCATATAAAAAAGTCACATACAAGTCAATAAATGTTTCAGCTTAACAACTAAGCAGGAAAATGGAAGTAAAATAGAAGAATACTTCCTAGAGGGAAAAGAGTATTAGGGAGCTAAAAAGCTCTTCTACTTCTGCAGCATCAGAGAACAAAAGAAAACAACAACAGTGAAACAGGAAGTTATAAATCCTGGAGAACATATTTAGGTAGATGAAAATTGACACTTCAACTAGAGCAAGTTTGTTGAGATGACCTGAAGTTGAAACCTACTTTGTCATTTCAGTATAAAACAATGAAGGCATTTTTGAGAACATTTTGGTGTATTTTAGTAGAGCAAAGCCACTTATTCCACCTATATGTGCATGCCCTAAAGTAACTTCTGTCCATGTAGTCTAGGAAGTATCTAATATAATGACTCTAGAGACATCATTCCTTATAGAGACAATTGGAAGAATCCTAAGCAGCAATCAATGGTAGAACATATACCTGAATCAATACAGAATATACACTGTGTATCAAGATCAGAGTTGTGTTAATAAGAACAACTGCAAAAACAACCATGAAAACACTCACAAAATAAGACTCAACTTTATAATAAATTTGCATATGTATCAACAATAATTCATATATACCAATGTTTGATAATCCATATATATCAATTCAAGTTGATGTTCAAAGTATAAAAATGGGCACTAATGGGTAGTAAATTAAGAGTTGACTCTTCACATGATAGGCACAGCCTTGGGAAAGGATATGCAGGGAACTTTAATTATCTTTGTTTTATTTCATGACTCTACAAAAAGAAGCACACACCAAAATTCTAAAATGGGTTGATGCTGAATGATGGCTGCATGCATATTTGTTATTTCTCAATGTAGTTTTCAGAGTTTAAAATATTTCTAAAATGCTAAAGTCTAATTAAGTGAACAATAGAAAGCTCAGTTCACCCCTCTGGAGCATGAAGGTCTATAGTGACATATAAAACATCAATATTTAATTAATTTTTTGCAATATGCAAATAGTCTTTGCTATTGTAAACTCTCTGAAACCACTTTCATTAATTTGTTCCATGTGTAAATTATATATTATTTACATGTGTGAATTTTATATTATTAATCCCAGCATATGATTACAGATTAGTCAATCTCCTCTCCTTACTAACACGTTTAATTACCCAGCAAATCTGCCTTCTCTACATTGCTTTGCCTTATACTGGCATTAAGTTGTTTCCTGCAATTCTCCTTGCAGCTAACATTTAATATCTGAGTTGGATGATATTAATTTGAGTTAAAAAGATATTAACCCTCATAGTTGTAACAGAATCCTGGGCAATGTCAGACCTTTGCCACACCCCGTCGAGTGTCTGCTTCTTCTTCAATGCTTAGTATTATTTTTAAGTAAGCAGGCTGTGTAGGGATGCAGGGTTTGATGAGAGATAGTAACAGAATTTTGCTGCATGGACTGTGGAGAAAAGTATGGACTATCTTTTAAGTTTTAGAAAGGAAGAATGCTGTCGAGTTCAGGAAACTAGAAATGGAGAACAGAGCACTTCAGCTCCTCTGTCACTCACACACCTCCTGCGTGGCCTGTAACCGGCTTCACTCTCAACCTGCATTTACTCACGTAGAGATAATGACACTCTTTTGACACCTGACAGGACTGGTCTGACCTGAAAGAGAACACACTCCTGAAAGTGCAGAGAGAACTAGCAGGCGACAGTCTGACACTTTATAAAACTGAAGAACATACTAGTAAAATGAAAACTCCCAAATTCTCTGAAAAGTGTTTGATCAAGGAAAATTAATTTAATGGGCTAAGAAAACTGGGTACATAACTTAGTGCACCTATCATGGGAGACTTTCCATGGAAAACTAAACAATAGACATAGCAGAAGTAATGACATAGCAGAAAGAGATTTTATTAAAACTGGGAGCAGAGAAAGTTGATATCTTTCGAAATTGCTCATGAAGTAAACAGAAAGGTAATTGTAACTTGTATACAAAAATCAACATGGCACTAGCTGAAGGGGCACTCAGTGGACCCTAGGATGCCTGGGAGACTTGGAGAAATCTATGAGGGCAGGTTACCAGCACAGTTAAACTAAAACATCATCGGCCGGCTCGTCTATGTTAAAGCATGCACAGGTGCTGCAGAACACCAAGTTAAGACGTGCTAGCATCTCAGCACAACTTAGGGCCTCAGCTCAAATGGATGCCAATGCACTCGCTGCTGCCATAGACACTATTAAAGCAGGTGAGTGAACGAAAGCAAAGATACTGGCCTCACCTACTAATGACCGCCCCATGTGACAACTGGACCCCGACTTTATCTATTGCAGCAGATGCTGAGGGAGGCTCTTTGTTTTCAGAAAGAGCGACTGTGTGGCTATTTCCATTACAAGCAGCTACATTTCTCATAAAACATCATGTTAGTTGAAGGAACAACCAACAAATGATGATTGTTTAAAGGTGGGCTTGAAGCAGATACTTTTGCAAAAATTAATAATATGAAACTTTCAAGGGAAAACATTCATCATCAAGAACGGCACTAATGTTTGACATGATATTAGAAATTTGACAAGCATCTGTCGCTAGGACAACTGTATGGAAAACTATAATTATAAGCAATACTATAAAAGTTTCCCACTACAATGACTCCTCACCAGATCCATGGTGAGAATGAAATTGGAAATGGAATTGTTAATGCTCAATAATGAAGAGATCAAGGGGCAAAGTCTGCTTTGCATCGATATGACAAATCACATGTGGTAACCAAAGAGGTGATTTGATTCACAGTTCTGAGGTTTCAACCTCTGTGTGGGTGGCTTAGCTCTATAGTTTTAGGGCTCCATGTGAGTAAAATACAATGGCAGAAAGCATGTAATAGAGCAATATGGCATAGCTCATGATGACCATGCAGGAAATTGTATGCTGTGTTAGGAGGGTGGGTTCTGGAACAGTCTATTCAGTGGCACATGGCTAAAGACAGACTACCTACCAGTCAAAATAACAATACATTCAGGTGTTAATCCACTGATGAAAGTACTGTGCTCATGATCTGATCAGCTCTCCTCGGTGCCACGAGATGAGAACCAAGCCTTTGGCACATGTGCCTTCTACTAGACCCATCTTATGCAGACATGCACAATGATGGTGTTAAGATTTTTCAAAATCCATATAATGCAATAAATCAACATTTTCTAAATAACTAGTACTGATATCATGATATTAAACATCAGTGAAAATTCAAGGTCTATGACATACCAAAGAATTTTAAAGCAACAAAACTGATAAAATAAAATTTTAAAAGTTGTCAGTGTAATTTCAGATTCCACATGGCATGTGATTTTTAACAATCCCTATTTTGACTTACAATATAAAAATTATATGTACATTA
This sequence comes from Montemys delectorum, assembly GCA_019843815.1. NCBI lineage: Eukaryota > Metazoa > Chordata > Mammalia > Rodentia > Muridae > Montemys > Montemys delectorum. The sequence continues at coordinate 15,703 of JADRCD010234947.1, forward strand.
TTAAACTATTTCTTCAATTTTTGACTAATGTGGTGAGATACAATCAAAGTAGAAAATAGGCAAGAGGTAGAGAAAGGACATTATAAACTCCATATCAATTAACAGTTAACGTGGGTATAAATGTATTCTTCATGCTCCATAGTTCCTATTTGGACAAGAGATAACCATGAAAAGACTTTACCTAAAAATATACACTCCTTCCTTCCAGTCATTCTTGTTCTATAACAATCTAACTGCAATCTCACTTGCTTAAGCCATTAATTTGAAACATAGATCCTCATCAAACCACAACAGCTTCTTCTAAAAACATCACCCAGCTGTGTCTACAGCATACTCTTTGACTTTCTGGTAAAGGAGGATCAACTTAAACATTGTACCAGAAACATTATACATAGTTCTATTTTCAAATGGCATAATTAGAACTAAGAAATTATTGCATAAGAATTTTTAACTGTCTCAAAACCAACATAAACAGTAAAAACTGGGTTAATGAATTTTGAACTTTGGTTCATTTTTCAAGGAGGTCATAAACCATGGATATTTAGTTTCTATTCTCAACAACTGTATTCTTCTAGACTTCTAGAAAACAAGCTGGAAGGAAGTGGAAATATTACAGAATAGCATGATGGACTAGAATAAACCAAGTAATGAGGAGTGTATAGTGCAAAAGCAAGTCATAGTAGACAAGAAAAGACAAGCCTGTCAGTAGGGAACGCAGGTGTTCGGAGGATGCTATACCAGGTGAAAATACAAGGAAATTAGATATAGAGAAAGATTTTAGGTGTGAGGAAGATAAACACAAAGAATATGCTAAGGTGGAAAACAAATGTGAAAGATCTGAACAACTGTCACTCAGTGGCTGCAGATCCCACTGCAAGCATAGGGAAGGCCACAAACTGCTGCTTGCTTCCAAACAGCAGCCATCCATTCCAGTCAGAATATGCCTTTCACATGTCTCATCCTCCTAGTAACACTGCTTCTTTATCTCCTTCCATTTTTGTTTCTTTGGCTCCTCAGATAACTACATTAAGAGACGACAAACTTCTGTCTCCAGTCAAAAGATGGCATGCTCCTCCCCCCTCAAAAATCAATATGCAAAGAAGCAAAAGGACATTACAGAGGGTTCTTGTTTCCTATTAGGCTGACTCTGTGAGCACCAGTTACTTCTATAGAAACCCAGTGGAAAACTATAGCCACATAAACCAGTTCTATGTGAAACTATATCCACTCCCAAAGGATGATGCTAAAACAAAATATCAAAGTATATATGTGCCCACAAAAAGCCCCTGCCTATAAAAGAAACAAAAGAGAAACAATAGTGCTACTTATATTCTCTATGAGATAGAGCCAAACTACTTCCAATAGTCAGGCAAACAATAAGAAGCTACTGTTCACTCACTACATGTGTCAAAGGCATGCTTATCAAGTAAAATGTTCTTTTTATACTTAATGATGTATTCAACAACGTAGTTTTGAAAATAGATTTCTACTATCTACCAAAAATGTAGCATGTAGCCTATTTTAAAGTTAATCAAAAGTGGTGTTTATAATATATCAGGTAAATTAATACATTTGAGTGATAACTGAACATTTTCTATCATTAATACATTGACTTATTATAGTTGTATTTTTGGAGAACCAACATGACATTCTTTGATTTCAACGACATGTAGATATTTCTGCATTGCTTCCACTAAAACCTAGCCCAAGGCCACATAAATCCATCAGAAATGATGTTTGGACAGCCTTTGGGAAGAGAAGCTAGGAATACCCTCATTAAGAACAGTGTCTGCTGTTGAAATATTTTTATCAGTGTGTTGAGGGAAAAAAAAAAACATCTTCCTAGAACACAAAATATTTCTCTTCCTTTAAATTCATGGAAAATCCCTATTTTCCAAAAGACCAGCCAACAAATAAAAGCCACAGATATAAATGGCTGCTGTGCTTTAATGCGAAATGCACTGGGACGAACATACATGTGTGGCTAATTTGACAAGGTTGCCTCTACCCATTGGCACTGGGGAAAAGGTAGGTTATGAAAACAAATCAAACATACACATACACACAAATTTTTTTTTTTATGACTCCCAAAAGAGCCTAAAACTCAAAAGTTGTTCAAATTTGGAATTACTCTTGCAAGTCAGAAAATACTGGGATCCAAGCAAGTAGCAAGATAAGGACATTGCAGTTCTTGGGCTCAGGAGACCAAACCCAACAGAGACCTTCATGTCACATCCTTTATATGCAGTAGAGGGTGAAGGGATGTAGAATATGCTGATGTTCATAGTTATCCACCCCTACCATCTGAGCACATACTGAAGGAAGTTGTTGCATTTTGTATATTTCCTATGTTAGACAATGGCATTTATGCCCCTGAAATTATCTAATTATCTAAAACTCTTAAGCATTTTCTAATTTCTTAGAAAAAAATCAAGCAATTAAACATAGTGTTTGTTCTTATGAGAGAACAAAGACCAGCCAGCTCAGTAAATGGCAATGTTTTATATATATGTGTGTGTGTGTGTGTGTGTGTGTATATACATACATACATATATATACACATTTATATATATGTATGTATGTATATGTGTATACATATACATACATATATATTTAATATATATATTAAAATGAGTATAGAAGTTAGGGTTGTGTAAGCTTTGGCTAAACTCTCTGAGCTACATTTTCTCAGCTTCTGATATAACTCCAAACCAGGTCCTAGATAGTACAGTATAGGTTTATATATGGTTTGCTTTCAGATTTATGGAACAACAGGGATTTTGTAAGCTTTTATAAATTCCCAGCTATCCTCACTGAAACTCTCTTTGGAACTCACTCTCTTTGAAACAAACAACATGAGCTGCTGAGGCGACAGGGGCTTTATTTGTTACGATGATGTAGACCAGAAAATGTGGACCTCGGGATTTTGTGATAGTCATGAAAATGGAGTCATCAGTGCTCAGCATCCTCTATCACTGGACCATCTCCATAGTCAACTTAATTAAAGTGAAGGACAGTGCCTTGTCCTATAAATAACTTGTTTCTTCTGTTCTCAGGTACCTGTTGAGGTCTGGTATCAAATCTGACACTGTCAGGATCTTCCATATCTACACGGCACAGAAATTTGAAGACTAAACAGAGCTAAATAGGAAGAAATGAAGAAGGAAAATCAGTGAGACTAAATATTTCTTTACCTCTATTTTATCGAGTTCTGATGATGAGCATATTAATATAATCATAAAGGAGTCACACAAATCCAGCAAGACTTAAATAAATAAATCTCACAGTATTTTGAATATATATATATATATTCATATATATGTATATGAATATATATATATTTGAACATACAAGCTGCAGTTTAGAAAAGCTTATGCTGAAGTGGTATCACACTCACTCACCTGGGTGTTTCGGCATGTATTTGCTGACCAGCATGCAGGTGCCAGGCCTTGTGTGCCATGCTCTGAATACACAGCAAGGCTATGGTAGCTTCTATCTTAAAACTTTCGGGGTCTCAAATGAGCATAAGAGTAAGAAACCATAATGAAAGACTAAGGCTGAGAAATGTTAGGTGACGGACTGATGCAACTTAAATAAAAGTAGCACTAGCAAAGGAGCCTGGCTTTGCCTAAGGTTACTAAGGAAGGAAGATAAGGAAAACCTCTGTGAAAATGAAATACTTGGCCCGAGAAGTTTTAAAGTAGGTGTAAAGTAAGCAGAGGGCATAAGATCTACTCTACTGAAGATAATGAAATAAAGATGAGCCCCAGGATAGAGGGAAATTCGTACTATAGTTTAGATCTTCTAAGTCAATTGGTAGGCTCATCTGCTAAAGGATTAGTCCTACACCACCACTGTAACTATGATACATTATGAAGTGAGGTCTAGAGAAATCATGTTAGGATATTGTGGTTTGTCTTTGAAGGATACACCACACCTCAGTATATTCTCTTTTTTGACTCCTGTTGAGGTTAGTAGCTTCCTTACATGTTCTCATTATGATGCACTTTGTTGTCCTAGGCCCAACAGAAATAAGCAAGAGCCATGAGCTAAAGTAAACATTTCTTCCATTTATGCTAGTTATTAAAATTATCTGCCACAGAGACAAGAAGCTAACAAAAAGATAGCAGTAAAAGGGAGAAAAGAAATTATCAACCTACAAAAAAAAAAAAATTAAATTAACAAAGACCAGGGAAGCCAAAATGCCAACCGTAAGTGGGCAGAAGTTCCAGAGAAATCTGCCCCAGGAAGAGTGTGGAGGAGCAGATAATGTGTATGCAACACCTACACTGCTTCAATCATGTCGTCCAAGAGAAATCCCTGTGGACATAAAGCAAATATCTATTTGAGAAAGGGTTAATGTAGAGTGGGAGGGAATAGGAGTAGGCCTTAAGCTACTATAGTCGAAGAATGCACTGAGAAAACAGAATACCACTAATACTCCAAGTATCTACTTACTATCACCAGGCCCTAGGTCACATACAAAATAAATCCTGCCCAAAGAGGCTCCCAAATTAAGACTTGCCATGTTATTTAACAAACAAATGGATAATACTGGTGAATAGAACAGGGTGCTGGAGCAAGAGCGAATTTCAAGATGTTGTGATGTTGCCATTTGAATTTGAAATGTGCCCCTACAGACTCCCATACTTGAATACTTAATACCCAATTTGTAACACTGTTTTGGGAAGTTATACAACCTTTAGGATAAGGAAAGAAAAGAAAAAAAAATCGTCGTGGTTTCCAACCTAGTGGATATTCTTACTTATGTCACCTGGAAACTGAATGGGTTACCTAAGCACCGTGTGATTGGAATTGGATGCAATCTGGATTCAGCTCGGTTCTGCTACCTCATGGCTGAGAAGCTTGACATTCAACCCAGCAGCTGCCACGGATGGATCCTGGGCGAACGTGGCGACTCCAGTGTGGCTGTGTGGAGCAGGGTCAATGTGGCAGGAGTCTCCCTCCAGGAACTGAATCCAGAAATGGGGACAGACAATGACAGTGAGAACTGGAAGGAGGTGCTTAAGATGGTGGTGGACAGTGCCTATGAAGTCATCAAGCTAAAAGGCTACACCAACTGGGCCATCGGCTTAAGTGCGACTGACCTCATCAAGTCCACGCTGAAAAACCTCTCTCGGATTCACCAGGTGTCTACAATGGTGAAGGGAATGCACGGCATTGAGTCTCCCTCAGTCTCCCGTGTATCCTTAATGCTCGGGGACTGACCAGCGTCATCAACCAGAAGCTGAAGGCTGATGAGGTTGCTCAGCTCAAGAGGAGTGCGGACACCCTGTGGGACATCCAGAAAGACCTCAAAGACCTGTGACTGCCAGGCTGTAGAAACACAAACCTCCAATGTGACTAACTGTGAACCTTTAGTCTTCAGCCCAGTACGTAGGTCACAGTTTGCTTCTTCCCTGACATGTGATATGAGTTCACAGATCAAGGCCTAGGCTTGTTTGATGTTTACACTAAGAGCTCCTGAACAAATGAAGTTAGCAATTGCAGCATAAAAAAACAAAAAAGAAAGAAAACTAAATAGTAAGAGACTCTGTTAGCTCCTCTTCCTCCTCATTATCTTCAAAGCCTTGTCTATTCTGGAGCCAGCTTCAGAATGGCGCTCCAAAATGAAAAGGTGCCTTTAGCTCAGAGAAAGACATTTAAATTTTCCATAAAAATATCCCTACAAAGATTGCCTTCTTGCCTCCTGATTCTAATTTACATACTCTGCAAAGTGTGAGCACAGTTTTGAGTACTCTGAAACGACACTCTTCCTCTGTCCCAGATCCTGGTTTTAGCTTCCTCAATGGACACAACTCGGTGCTTTCAATCCCACTTGTTCAGGCTGTCCAATGGCTTCACCAAGGAAAAGACTCCTTGACAACAATATCAACCCTTTCATGACTCTAGTTCCCTTGGAAATACTGACCCGAGATAAAATACACATCTTAGGCAATGATGTAGATTATATCCAATGTGAAAAGTTAAGTTAATCACCTTTAAAAATAAGTAATTCATTGTCAGAATAATAGACTGGCAATATATTCTTCATGAAGACAGCTCATTACACTTTGTTATTGGTTTCTTAAAACACCATTTTTTTTTTTTTTTTTTTTGCATAAAACATACACTCTATGTAATCCTCTCTGTTACACCTAACTCAAAACTATGTCTGGTACTTAAAAGTATAATTTGAGGAAATAGCCATGTTTGGTAAATGTTATTTAACCAGTTCTACACAAATCCCTTTACAGAAGCAATCTGGAGAGTTAAATAAATTTTAAAAGGTAATCACAACCAAAATAGGCTTTCCAAAAATTTAATGAATAAAAATACCAACAAAAGTATTTTGTGCAGGAATTGGAAAGCATTGATTTATCAAATATGGGACTGAAAATTTAAGAATCACAAGTTAGATGTTTGATTAATATCAGAACAGCATTTTAGTGCTAATTAGTACCAGGATCCATATCATAAACTTGCTAACAGGAGACAATTCTTCTGAAGTCAGTATATGAAATAGCTCAAATACTAGCTACCAAAATCCCAAATATGCTTTACCTTCAATAAATAAAACCTAATGAACTTTCTCAGTGTTTCATTTACTTATTAGTTGTTTATTTTCTACTTGTTTTGAGATCTATCTGGTTTGTGCCTTTTCATAAGAAGTCATTTTCATCAGATCCTCTACATTAACACTGTTCACCTCTTTGGGACCTGGATATGCTTGTGTTGTGATAAGCACACTTGAGCTTTACACAGAACACAGCTGAGTCACTTCACAACACTACAAGTGTGCTTCATTGGGAAGAGCTACCTGGCTTCTCCTCTAGAGTGGGTTTGCTTCCCAGCAGTGGAGAAGGGGAGAGGTTTTCTTCTAGTCACCTAATTTCTCCTGAGTTCTCAAAGTTCTTATCCCCTAAGTGAAACACAGAAGAATCAGTCTGTGAGATCTGAGGATTTTTCCCTGTGTTATTTCTGCATAATTCATTCCCTGGCCTTCTAGTTCTTTTTCTTTTCTTACATGTAAATTAGTGCTCAGTTGAAAGCCTTTAGGCACCATCTGCAGATGGCTGTAGAGTTGTATTTGTAGCTGTCCCTCTAGCACTCTGCCCTACAACCCTAACTACCCAGAATCCTAGGATTCCCAAATCAGTCTTGTTGACTCTGGAAAATTCCCAGACTTCACCCGAGTTCTCCTCTCTGTCTGAAAACTTCAGGGACTGGGCTAGCATGATAATCAAGTTTTGTTTTTCCTATTCATAGAGGGATTCTTTCCTGGACCACCTGGCACATGGTCTGAGAGTCACCCTGCATCTCTCTATCATATAGTTACTTTCTGGTTGAATCGACCAGGAAGAGAAGTCAGTACCCATAAAGCTCTCTAGGCTGAATTATTCTAATATGCAACAGTCCCTCTCAAGGCATAGACACAAGATCTGAGTAACTACAACTGAGAACTGATGATACTTCAAAATAGATCAAGGCAAGAAAAGAGAATTCACCAAAAAAGAAACTAAAGGTCCAACTTAAGGGAATAGTTTTTGCCTGTAAGCATAACGCTTGAACCACATAGTACACACAAAGTAAATACTATGTAATGAGGGAATAAACATTACAGGTAGCTCAAAATTGCCTCTTTACACTAATGAAATTGGAAAGGGTACCATATCACTAGAAATGGGAAAATAAAGCAACCATGAACCTTATAAGATGAATAATTCCATTTGATATCCTACAAAAATATTTCATAAAAGTATATGGTACATTTCTCATCCCAACTCCCTAGAAGACTTTGCTCATGCTACATTTCATGTCTCAGTGATATAACATCATTAATGGGTATCCCACCTTCAACTAAATAAGACATGTAACAACTGTTATTTAACTTATTTCCTTTAAAAAGGGCTGGAGAGATGGCTCAGCTGTTAAGATCACTGACTGCTCTTCTAAAGGTTCTGAGTTCAAATCCCAGCAATCACATGGTGGCTGACAACCATCCGTAAAGAGATCTGACGCCCTCTTCTGGTGTGTCTGAAGAAGCTACTTACACATACTCACGTATAATAATAAATAAATCTTAACAAAAAAAAGGTTTTTCTGTAAAGACCTTGTTTGTAGAGTTTTAATAAGTTAGACGGGATGAAAAGTTATAAAATTAATTAATTTTTCAAATATAAAGTAAAACATAAGACTATCTCATATTTCATATATCATGTCTTATTTTATCATTGTAAATTTTAATCAGAAATTGTAAGTTATAAAATCATAAGGTTTCTATGTCTTTAATATGTTTTGAGATGAGGTTTTATTCCATATCCCAGGTTACTCCCTTTTGTCTCTACTTGGAAAGCACTAAGAATATAGGGATGTACTAACACGCTTGAACTAACTTTTTTTTTCTATTCAGAATCATTTCTATCATGATTCAGTGGGTTCACTTACTCCAATTTTCTAGTTAAGATTCACAGGCCTTACTCAGATAATAATAAAATATAAGCAGTCATCTTGCCTCATGAATTCTGAACTGAAACAACCTTGAAATTATATCACAGTTCTGCCTATTACTCATCTTCGCCAACTTGTGTTTCAGAATCCTAACATAGCGACAACCATACCTATCCAAGAGGAGGTAGTAAAGATTAATGAGAGAACACATACAAGGCAGCTGGCACCATACCTGGAGCTGCGCTTTTCACCTTATTACAGTTGATATTATTCATCTAGAGAGAACTCTTGTGAAGATGATGAACTCCCAAGCAGGACTAATTTTCTATTATCTAACATGAAGGCTTGTCTTCAGCAACGCCAAGCTATAACCTCCAGGCTGCCCTAATGACGGGATGACATGGCTGAGAGGGTGGGCTGACTTTTAGAGTCATCGGCAAACAATCTCCTCTTCCACAGAGGTACAGTAGAAAGAGAATCAATCATAGCTAGAGGAGCCTGGAGCTTAAGCTTTCAGACTGGGAAACCAACAGGGCTTTAATCCCTACTGAACAGTTTCTTCTCATATCTCACTCTTTTATTCATGTTGTCTTCCCCCACTTCTTTCTTTCCTTTTGAATTTTGAGACAGGATTGTGCTGTGCAGTTCAAGACAGTAGCAAGTTCAGTCTGGCTTCTCAAGCACCAGTTGGGACTTCAGGTGAGTGTCACTGTGTCAGGCCACTAGTTTCCTTCTTTTGGTATTATGCAGGTTATTGAATTTCACCTATAAATGAAGGTAATAATCATTATATATGTTGTTAAGACTCACTGGCATAATGTTAGATAGGAAAGCTTTACCTGTTGCATGCACTCAGAAACTGCCAATATAGGACAGGAAGTATACTTGAAGAGGAGACAGCATGGAGAGGCCAGCATAACACAAGAGGGAGAGATTCTAAGGTGAGTCAAGAGAAGGAATTAAGCCAGGCGGTGGTGGCGCATGCCTTTAATCCCAGCACTAGGGAGGCAGAGGCAGATCTCTGTGTTCAAGGCCAGCCTGGTATACAGAGTTCCAGGACAGCCAGGGCTATACAGAGAAACCCTGTCTCAAAAATAAAATAAAATAAAATAAAATAAAATAAAAAAATAAAAAATAAAAATAAAAAATAAAGAGAGAAGGAATTTATAAGAATCTATTTTATTATTCCTCCTACCTAAATGATATCAAAGAAAGGTTTTAGAATAATAAAGATCTCTTAGAAGGTCACATGTGCATTTGTGGAAATGGATTCTAAGGCACACACTAAACTGAAGGCTGATCCAAAGTAAAAATGCTTTTAACGTTTTCAATAATTTTACCAAAGTACAGGACAGCCAACTGTTAAAACCACTTGTGGCCTTCAAAAGGCCCTGAACAATAATTTTCACAACTAGGAAAAAGGCATGACAAAGCTGTATTTCAGTGTTATTCTGAAAACTAAAGAGAATAGGATGAAGGCAAAAACGATTGTTGTAATTGTAGACTATTCCTGGGGTGTCAAAATATAAAGATCAATGCCCCCCAGCTGCCTGAGGGTGAAAAAAAATCATACCACTGTTGCTATGCTCAAAGTAAGAACCCTGCAAGTTTTTCTGTCTCAGTCTAATGGGGCTGCTAGGTTTATTGTAACACCACCTTCCTTGTGTAGAACCGTGGACTAATTTCCTGTTATGAGACCATTTTAACGACTGGTTCAAACTACAACTGTGGTCAACATTATCCAAAGATCAATTTGTTCTCCGAGTTGTAGCTGTTAGTGAACTGTACTGATTCTGCCTGAACTCACATCTCTCACAGTATTTTCATTACATAAATGTTACATGCAAGAGTGAAAATGGTCAGATCTAAAAGCTGATATTCAACCTACTGGACAGTCATTTCAACAAAAGGTAATGGGTAAGTTAAAAACCAGACTACTTTTCAGAGTGATTTCCACAAACATTCAATACATTTTAACATAATCCTTTCACCAATAACGACAAGACAAAGCATGCAAACTTTGTTTTTTAAGATTTATCTATGTGAGTGCACTGTCACTATCTTCAGACACAGCAGATGATGGTATTGGCTTTCCATTACAGATGGTTGTGAGCTTCCATGTGGGTGCTGGGAATTGAACTGAGGACCTCTGGAAGAAGAGTCAGTGCTCTTAACCGCTAAGCCATCTTTCCAGCCCCAAAGCATACAAACTTTATACTTCCTTGATCAAATTCATCCTATTTATAAAACTCCAGAAAGAAACACTACTAATATTCTCTGTTAGAGCAAGGCTTGGGGTACAGGCCTACTTTGTAGTGATAGAACACAGAGGAAGCAAGAATGCAGAATATCACCAAAGATCAGATCTTTCTGCAATTTCTCAGTCTCATGATCATCTTTAAAGTACAGAATATGAAAATTTCCCCAAGATTTTCTTAACAGCTGATGTTTTACAGCCAAGTCCTATCAATTTGGCAAGTTGGATGAGAGCTTTAATCACTAGAGAAAATGGGGGAGGGAAATGAGCAAAATCAACTGATTTCGTCTTGATAGTCTATTAATCTGTACAATGAGTAAGCATAAGTGTTCTTTCTAAATGTAATTAAGTAATATTTTGTCACCACTTCTTTTGTTGTAAAGGACGGGCCATGTCTAATATATTACTCCTTTGTCTTGAGAATGAGCAGAAGAATAGTTTCTAAGGTAATACTTTGCAATTACCACTTTATTTTATTTTTTTTTACCATAATCAGTGTTTTAGTAAAGAGTATATAGTATACAGAGATTAATAAATACAATTCCAATAAAGTTCTGATAGCAGCTTTAGGAAAACACAGCTTATCAATAATATAGAATGTTTCCTTCAGGATACAGAGTTATTGCCATGTTTCCATGTCTTCTTGTCAAAAACCAGGGTCAGGCTGGGCTTTTAACGCATGGCTACTTGCCAACTACCTTTAACGTGACTGAAGCTCATTGATCCTTCCAAACCCACTCTAGGAGAGTAATTAAATACCTGGCCTGGCCTAAGGTTGTGATTGCATTTAAATGTACACTCTAGGCAGGGACTGGAAAGCATTTTACACATCAGAAAAAGAGGTTATCTATTAGTATTTACAACGGAGCCAAGTTTTAAGGGACAGCCACGCCAGTCAATTATTAGTTACATATTCACACCTGTTTTCTGTAGTGTTTCAAAGCCTCTAGGTGTGAGATTAGTCAAGGCAAATAAACTGAAGGAGCAACAGCTGCAGAAGTTGATTTTGTTCTCCTATGGTAATTAAAAGGAAAGCATGGACCATGTGTTGTGTATATGACAATCTCATTATTTCATGTCAGGGATAGTTCCATTTTCTTTGACTAGATTTGTGTTACTGTCAAGTCTGTTATAAAGGCAAGTGTTCATGGGTCTGGGCTATTGACCTAATTTTTACTGGTTGTCTGTCCAATTACTTTTGGTAAATTTCTCCATGAAGCATAACAGTCTAATGCTAGAAAAATTAAACAATATCATTTTCATTCCAAACACTTGAATCTCTGCCATAATGTCCTGTTTATTAACATCACCTTAGACAACAGACCTAATGAGGCTACATGTCTTAAAGAGGCAGGGGTGTTACAAATACCACGAGCCTTCGAAATGAGACACAGTAAAAATTAATCCGCACCCTGGACCCAGGTACAGTGAGTGCCAGGACCGCTGTTCCTTGACACACTCTCAGAAAACCTGTTTCCACATCTGGATTGTACTTTTTGTTCATATTTTGCTCTGCAGCTATACATAGATATGCCTGTAAACTCTGGCCCTAAAACTTAGCTGTGTGATTTGGAGGTGACCTTTAACAATTCAAAGTTTCAAGAAGTCTCAGCAATAAAAAGGGGTACAAGTTTACCTCAATTTAAAGACACATGTCATGGTCAAAATGTCGGCCAAAAATTTTTTTTAAACCTTTAAAAAATTAAAACCAAGGCTGGGTATTATGGAGCCTTTAATCTTAGAACTCAGAAGGCATAGGCAGGCAGATCTCTGAGTTTGAGGCCAGCCTGGCCTAAAAAGTGAGCTCCAGGACAGCCAGGGCTATGTAAGCTGATGCTCTTTAATTAAATTAGTTAGTTAGTTAGTTAGTTAGTTAGTTAACTAAAACAAAACCAATCTAATCTACTTGGCAAGAATAGTGAATAACTGACTGCACTCCTTGTAGCCTCTGCAGTTAAGGGGCAAGGGTTGATCTGGACATACTCTGTGCTTAACTTTTTTTTCTGTTCAATAAGTGTCAAGTATGTACTTAGTACTCATAAAGTATAAAGCATATACTTTCCTACCAGGGAGGGAGAGAACAGATTTTCTATGTCTCTAGATGATTTATGAAACTGAATCACATGAAACAAAATGAAGTAAATACACTTTAATGGGAAAAATACATTTTACAGTCACTGAAAAGAGGTATTTACAGGTATTGCTAAGATAGCTGCAGCCTCTAGCAAAAACATGTTGTTAAATTTTAAAATGTCCAAAACATTATATGTGAAAATGATGATTCACCTGACCCAGCCATGGAAAATGCCCTTAACCAATCTATAAAATAGGTTTTCTTTCCAGATCATGAAGAATTATTCACTGAGAGAGATGTATCATAGAGCTAGTTTTTTTTTTTTTTAAATGGAGCCTAAAATGAAAAGAATAATTCAGAAAATAGAATATTGGCTTCCTGTACCATAAACGTTTGCTGAATGTGCTTTAGGGGAGCAAAGACTGAAACAGGAGAGAAGAGGGAGGAACAGGGCTGTGCGCGCTCCGCTGTCAGGCAGGGCAGCAATCAATCAGGCCCTTTTAGACACGGGTTTTCACATGGCTGAAGCACGTCAGCCAGGAGAGGGAAGCCCATCTCTTCCGAGTTTATTTATGACAGAGCCCGCCTAACTGAAGTCCAATTTGTTTGTGGAACTGCAGTCATTCGGATTCAACTAAACAATAAATGAATCTGCCTTCCCTCCCTCCAACTCCGGAGCATGAGAAAACAAAGGGGAACAATATTTCAAGCAGCCAGGGGTGCAGTTAGGGGAACAGAGGGAAGGCAGCTTTCCCAGGGGTGGAAACTCCCCCAGGATAACAAAGCACAATTCATTAACCTGAGCCAGCCCTGGATGTCTGTCACCAGCTGTATTTCTCCCAGTGAGCCATTCAGGCCACACAAATGAGCCTGCTGAAAGCTTTTCAATAGCCCCCTGGGCTCTGCAGCCTCCTGCACCACTGAGGTCTGGGATCCTGTATGACTTCTCTAAGTGGTCCTCCAACTCAACCAAATCAACATGAATTTCGCATATTGTTGTTGCTAAATAGCAAAATTTGGGAAGCCTCAACCAGGAACATATTCTAAGAGCCAGGACAAGAGAAGGATGATAAGTAGTCCTCTGCTAATTAATGACCTCCACATTCCTGTGCTTGCCTGGGGCTCTTCTGAACTAGTGTGTTTTGATTTGTTACATTTCCTAAGTAGTATTTAGCAAAAACAAAAAGTAAATCTTAACACATGCTCTGTCACCCATTTCTACACTTTCATGGGGACAGAAATATGCTTTATTCTTTTCACCCAAGAAAACAATGACTGCCATTTAAACATACAACTGAACTTTTTTAAAAGATAAAACTGACCTGTATATTGCTCATTTGATCATCCCCCAGCAGTTATTGTTCTGTACATGAAACATGCATTTATTATCCTTCAAATTATGAAATATTTATTGTGCTAAAAAGTTCTGTATCACTAGCAATTACTTCTCCACAATTCTTGTGGAATGAAAAGCCATGGATATAGCTTCCCACTCTTTAAGGAATGCAGAGTCATGTGAATGCACATTCCTGGGCTTATAGTCTTGCACAGATTAGTTATCTCCACAATACTCATAAAGTCATATGTACTGGGCTGCATTTCTACATGACAGGAAAGTTTCATACATCTGAAAAATGAAAGATTTGATCTCACATTCCTATTTCTTATTGCTTTCACTAAGTATTTACAAAATACTTTTATGGACTTGAAGCCATCCAATGAAGAGAGGTATATTCTACTGTATTTCTTTCTTACATCTAAAAATGCAATGCTGTATTGTCAGCTCTTCCTCCATGAATTTTGAATTTTTCTCATGCTCTGGAGTTGGAGTGAAGAAAGGCAGATTCATTTATTGTTTAGTTGAATCAGAACTGAATATGAAGTGTCTCTTATTTCCCATCTATGAGAGCCCTGTCTGTAGGGCTACCTAGTAAACACTCTTAAGAAAACATCCTTCTATCCATGAAAGCCACAGGACATACATATTGAGTCAACCCAAGGGGAAGAGGAGGCATCTCAGAATCTTCCAAATCCTTACACCAGTCATTGAAATGTGTGAGCACAGACCAGTGGCATATTTGAAAGGAAGGTCCAGTGGAAACAAGGCCATATGGGGGTGTGGATGTATATACACTTGCCTACCCAAGCAATTGACTGTATGTGGAGGCTATTTTTTAGAAATATACCAATGGAAAAGAACAAAACTGGGCAGTATAATTTCTACAAACATTAGTGACAATGGAAGAAATACAGAAGGGACAGAAGCTAGGAGTAAACAGGAATGGAAGACGGGAGGAGAGCAATCGATGCCTCCACTGACTCTTAGACTCCCAACTTACATTAGGCTCCAAGCCAACACAAAAGTGGGGCTTTCAAGCATTTAAATATCAGTTCTATTTTTGAGAACCTGTGAAAAGAAAAGTCTATTTATGATTAGTAAAGCTGGCACAATATGCAGATAATTATTCAGAGATACATTTTTGTGCCATTTTAGACGCATGCGCTTATTTTTTTTTTAGGACTCAAACACTAGAAAATGGTGTTTCTATCCCACCACAAATGTATACCTTTTGCTGAAAACTGTTTTAAAAATGACTAAGTTCCAAAATTGACACTGTCAATATTCATAAAAGCAATATTGAGTTATTGTGTATATGCAATAATTGATGTAAAAGTAAGAAGAGCATAATGGGATATTTTTCAAACTTCATGAATTTTGCCCGGTCTTCTTATTTCTATAAACATTTCTAATTTTATCAAGGTACAAAATGTGGTGGGGAAAAGAAGAGATGCATTGTAATGAAAAATAATTTAAAAAGTCTCCGAGTTTTTATGGAAAATTAAAAAAAAAAATCATTATTCCTATACTCAAACAGGATGAGCTCTCCAGGCAACCAAACATCCAAAATTAGGCAGAAAAGGAAGCTGGGTGTGATTCTGTTCGGGTACAGAGTCTGTTAATAAGAGAGACAGGCGAAGACAACATCATGAAGACATCAGATATCCAAAGAGCGGAACCCTTACAAGAACTTTAGGCAGGAGATTGATTCTAAACTATGTTTCAGAAAGACTTGATAAACTAACTGGGGTCAAAAGTTTTTTTTTATCAAAGGATTACAAAATATTTCTAAATGTGTGCCAAGGCTCTAAAAAACGTGTTACAAACGACTTTGTAGTGAGAGAATTTCATGAAGAGAAATGCTTACAAAAGCCAGGCAGTCCATGTAATTAAGTGAAGACTCAGTGGGGTAGTCAGTGAGCTGAGTGTGATAGCTCAGAGTGGCAGCTCAGCCCTTTAGAGCAGCCCCACTGCAAAGGTATCTGCAGCAACCTGTTTTAGAACACAGGCCACACATGAGTCTTGGGTGAAATAAATTAATGTTTTATAGAAAAAGCAACATCACTGTTTTCCAAAACACCAAAGTACCCAGCCTCAACCCCCATAAAAAAAACTGTTGAAGGTGCCTAACCCCAGACAGCAAGAACATTGACAATCGATTAAGACATCTGAATTGTGACAGGTTCTCTCTGACTTGAGCTAATCAACTTCTCCTCATCCTCAGAACCACCATCCCAATGCCACCAAATCCCATCCTCAAAGGGATTCAGAAATGTTAAAGCCTCACAAATCTGCCTTGGTAGTAGGTTAACTGGTTCTTTGAAGCTGGACTCTGGTTTTTGCCTTATGTTTTGTAAAATGATTGGTGCTAAGTGCTGTAAAACAGCCCCAAATTCTTAATATACACAATTATGCAAAGGGAAAAATTATATATCCATATGCTAACAAAAATGAATTATGTTTGCTTTCACCTATCAATTTCCTATCTGGTACATAGGAAAGGACAACAGAAAGCTGTTTCATAGGTGGGACATGCCACTAAAATAGAATATTTCACTACCTAATAATATGCTCAAAATAATTATTTTCAACATTAGAATAGAATGTTACAATCTCTAAAACCTTGCTCATTCCTTATGTACAAACATTCTAAAGGCAACAAGTGAAAAACTCCAGTTACATAAAACTGCTTATCAAGTACATATTACAAAAGAATTATCTTCGTAAGCAGAATATATAAATACACAAATACATACACATACATACCTACATACAATGTTTAGCGATATTTCTTCTGGACAAAAAAAAAAATCTACAAAAGTTAAATTTTACCCAGCAAGTAAATAAATAAACTAAAATGAAGAAATAGTATACTGAAATGTGTACTTTATTCATCATCCTCTACTTAGAGATCGCCAATCTCCACTTTAAAGCAACAGTCCATGTTAACATACCAAGTATGTTTAGACTAGTGAAACATCAGCTCTTACAGCAATTCCAGCACCTTGCCAACCTATACAACCACCTCTGGGAACACATGTTTTCAATGTTCCTTCCCATGGCATTCAAAGGAGGCACTGATCCTGGGAGACTAATGTCTCCTTTGTGAAAAGTACTGCAAATACCACGGCTAAAGGAAATTAATAAAACACAACCACAAATTAAATGCCATCATTTACATAAAGCTGTAATGCATCCTGAAATGTACTGCGGGAACCACTGAGAACTTGAAAGCAACACATTACAAAGAAGACCAAAGCTGAGACAGTCCAGGAGAAAAAGAGGGGTTTTGACTCCATGCTTCGCAACTTCAAATGTGCTGCTTATCAAGTACATACTGCAAAAGAACTATCTTCATAAGCAGAATATATGCTCGTTGTGGGGTTCGTTGCGGGGACCCCAATTTCCATGGGATGAGAGTTCTGGTCAGGTGGGCAATTAAGTCGGCGGATGACAAACAGACTAGACACAAGGGTGTGTGACTCTGAATGTATTTCTTAAAAATGGCATCAGACTTTTACAGTCATTGCAAAAAAGAAATGATAAATCTAGCAGCTCAGCAGTTGAGGTACATCTGAGGCTACCTGAAACACACTGGGTCTAAAGCAGCCACCTCTCTGAATAGGTGCTGCATCCCCTGGGCCCAATCACTCTGGGCCCGGGGGACTGCTGACTTCATAAATCTAAGTTCTAGTTCATCTAAGTTCCAGTGCAAGTCCCCATTCAAGAGAGGTTCCAAATCCAAGAGAGAGTCCAAGAGAAGGCACAAAGTGAGAAACAGGTTTATATGGTATACAGGGAACAAGGCGAATGACAAGAGTCACGTAGATGGGAGGGGGTTACAGCAAGGGGCACAAGACAGAGGTCACGTAGGCAAGTGACTGCCACACAAGGTCAGTAGGTAGCCAGGTGTGAAGCAGGAGGAAGAGAGCAATGGTGCCCCCCCCATGGGGCTAATTTGGTATTCCTATGCTAATTCCCTGATTCTGCTAGAGGAAAGGACTAGGATAGTCTGATCTGGCATTTCCTGTTAATTCTCTGGGTCTCGATGGAGGGAAGCACCTGGAAGTTCCAACCTAACAGTTCTAGCTAATGGCCTCGAGATTCTAGTATGTAAAACAGTTCTGACTATTGTGGGGCTGCCCTAGGGAATGAGGAATGAGCTTGACCTCTGCTGTAACTCTGAGGACAAAACCTGTCTGACAGGCAGATTCCTTGAGAGAAATTCCAAGCTAAGGATAGCTTGGAATTGAATTAGGATATATTGGAGACATCGTGCTGGCCAGGAAACAAGCCCAATCTTAGCCATTAACGAATCATTTCTTGGGGTACCTTTATGCCTAAATATGAGGGCGTGTGATTGGAAAGACTGATCTGGAATACGTCTGAGTTAGGAGATGCCAGCGACTATCTTGTATACCCAGGAGGCACAGATTCCCTTTTGGGTCCTTATTGCCTCTTGCCCTTGACCAGGTTTTTACGTCCCATACTGCAGACGTGACTAGCATAGATGAGTGTGCATGGCACACATGATTCACAAAAGAGTTTCTTTAACAGAGAAGCTTCCAATAACATCAATGATAATAATAATTCATGAAGGTTCTATTAATTTTATAATCACTATTACATTGCACATTCAAATTTATCATTCTATATGATCCACGGAATTGGTAAATATATGATCTTTTGCCCTAATAAAATCATGTGAATAGTTTTATATAAAAATTTTCAAGTGAGGAAAATAAACGCCAGGAAAACAAGTGATCTACCCACCATCTAAGAGAGAGAATCCAGACAGAGGTGCAAAGGACTGGAACCAGATGCAGCAAAACTTTCATCAGGAGCTGTGAAAGGGGGCAATTCTGGAGTGGCCAGACTACTGGGTGCCCTTCGGAATTACTGCTCAAGTCTAAGACCTTAATAGAACATAGGAATACCCTTCAAAAAGCAGGATTCTAGCTGCAGGCTGCTCTAAAACCTGTAGTACCGCCTATAAAACAGCTTTAACTGTGATCCTATTGTTTGGAGCCCAATTACCCCAGAGGATTTTTGGAAACATTAAGTGTCTTTCTTTTCCTCAACATTTTAGAAATTTCCAACAAACAATACATTCTAAAGCATCCCACTTAATTAATTATAAAAAATTTACATGTCCCAAATGAAAATGGAGCAGAAAGATTTCTACCAAGCACTACATGTGGTCTCTCTGGTATGTGAGGTTATTTTTAAGTGAAACAGAAGAATTAATGGCTTTATTTAAATACTACTCTGACAAGCCCATTAAAAGTCATCCATTCCTTCTTGTTTTAAAGTACTATGTTAATTATGTTTATGCATATAGAAATATTTATTTAACAATTTAGACAGTTAGAAAATGTCATATGTAAATGGAAATCCCAAATTGCTTTTAATCCAAGCAGAGTGTCTATGCTCTTAACTGATGCATATGTGAACTCCCCAGCTTTAAAGTGAAAAATGTCTGAATCTAATATTTAAACACTACTCTCATGATGTGCAAAATTCTTAGGTGGAAGAGAAGAATACACTAACATTCCTAACAGACTAGGTTACAGTGGAACTCTAGAGATACATTTAGCTCCATTATGTGGTATTATCATGCATGTGTTATCTCTTTCCCTTATTTTAGACTGGAAACCAATTCCAAATGATTATATCAAGGAAACATCCCATTGAAGGAGAATTCAGCAGTGAATTGTATTCCACAATTATAGATAACCAATATCATTTTGAAAAAGATATTTGCAGCTTCTCATGTTCACCAGAGACATTTGCAACACAATCACTGTTCATATAGTACATTGTTTCATGAAGTAAACATTTATTTAAAACACAGGGGTGTTTTGTCTTCCTTTGTTTTGCTTAATATCCCGTAAACATAAAACAGAGAATCCCTAAAGGAATTACGAGTATCTCTTCAATAATTCAACTCTCTATCTGGAACTGCCACATTACATTTTCACATACATGACTTCTCAGTCTGAAGTTTTCAAATTCTGTGAACTCTCAAGATAATCTGTTCGTCCTCTCTAGAAGGAAGACAAGAGCAGACAGTGGTTCCTGGATTTTGTGAATACTGTCTTTAACGATGTCAGTGCAGGGGATAACCTTAGCTACTACTCCAACAAACACAACTTACTTGTGCAGCTACATCCCAGATGCATACCAACTCATGATCTTTTGGTAAAAATGTTTGTTACAGTAAGACCTTACTACAACCCAACTAAAAGCAAACAAAGCTTGCATCCTTGTTTCTGTGAGAGAAAGGGCCAAACAAGATTTAATTTGGTTAGCAGTGTTCCACAGAGTTCTAACAGACTCACTGAAAGCTATCAACCAGAGAGAGGGTTGAGGAGCTGTCTCAGTAAAAAAGAAAAGGATGAATAGCCCATATCACATATGAGCACATATGATTCCTCAGTTACTTCATATTAACTGAGACTCAGCGCAAGCCATCACTCCACAGGACAGATTGATTCAGATCACCCATTACTAAATTAAACATTTTCTGCTCTTGCTGCATCTCATTAAACACACTGTTGCAAGTTTGAATAACTCAGGGCTTTCACTTGCACAGTCACCCATTCTGTTATTGTTTACAGCAACCTAATTTGGCACATAATAATTCGGGCAGCATTAGCTTCATATTACAACTAAGTATTAATTTTTAATATAATTGCATTCTTTCATCCAACAATAGCTAGTCTGTGGGGATTGTACTCGAGTGATTCTTCAATTAATATACAAGGAAAATTCTTCTAATATTTTGCACTTCTCTTTGCCCTACTGATTCATTTCACAATAAATTAAAAACTCATTAGGAGCTTATTTAAACTAGCTTATTTGCCTAAACAATACAGTGAATGATTACACTGGCACAAAATACATGGCCTATACATCTTTTAAAATCCCTTTTCCAAAGAATAAGTGATTTGATAATTAATGCATGTTTTCCTAGCAAAATGACATGGGATTACAGAAGCCCACAACTTTGCCAGGTAGTAAAAAATATCCTTCAAACATGAATAGAATAATAACAAAGTAATAAATAAATTAAAATATTATTTTAAATTAATAAAGTAATACTAAAATAATTATTTTAAATAAATGAATAAATGAAAATAAAATTATAAGAGCTGTGCCTTTATGTTTCTATCACAAATCTGAATGAGGAGAGAGTAGAAGTCACTACAAATCAGCAAACATGCCGTCCTTCAAATGTGGGCAGCCACAAAGTAGAACAGACATACATAAGAGGGTAAAAGATGATACAACTCAAATGTGTAGGTCCAAGTTATAAGATGAAATCTGTTAAAAGGTAGGAGGAAGGCACTTAATCATTAATTAACTTCTACTAGTTATGTTTACACAAGCATATATAATGGCTTCTATTTATATTAGTTTCATTCCAAATATGGGTTTCAGCATGAAAACCATGTTTTAAATTCTCTGTTTTAAAATTCACTATGTTGAAATTGAATTTTTCAACATTTATGTTTGTGGTCAGTAACAGATAATTAAATTAGAAAAATAATTGGAGGAACTGTAATCTGAATTCTCTAATACTGGAAATAAGCAATGCAG
Organism: Montemys delectorum; assembly: GCA_019843815.1. Lineage (NCBI taxonomy): Eukaryota > Metazoa > Chordata > Mammalia > Rodentia > Muridae > Montemys > Montemys delectorum. Next base: position 37,426 of record JADRCD010234947.1, read on the forward strand.
AATTAGGAAGAATGTAAGTCACTCATTTATACATCTGATTAAAAAGTATTATGTGTTAACTGAATAACAGAAATAACTGAAGTTCTTGTGAGGCCTTGCCTAAGACATTGTAAAGGCCCCATTCTAAGAATATTTTTCAAAAAATATAATTCTAGCTGGGCAGTGGTGGTACATGCCTTTAATCCCAGCACTTGGCAGGCAGAGGCAGGCGGATTTCTGTGTTTGAGGTCAATCTGGTCTACAGAGTGAGTTCCAGGACAGCCAGGTCTACATAGAAAAACCCTGTCTCAAAAATAATAATAAATAAATGTAATAAAATAAAACATAAAAAAATAAAAATATAATTCCATATTTTTGAAAAGTATGTCCCAAAATATCTAAACATAGTGAATAAAGTGACTCTAAGAAATATAAAAGACAGACTAAAGGAAGGACAAGTCAGAGACTGCTCCACCTGGGATTCCTTCCCATATTCAGTCATCAAATCTAGACACTATTGTAGATGCCAGCAAGTGCTGGATGACAGGAGCCTGATATAGCTGTCTCCTGAGAGGCTCTGACAGTACCCGACTAATACAGAAGTAGACACTCACAGCCATCCATTGGACTGAGTACAGGTTCCCCAATGAAGGAGCTAGAGAAAGGACCCAAAGAGCTTAAGGGTTTGCAGCCCCTTGGGAAGAACAACAATATGAACTAACTAGTATTCTCAGAGCTTCCAGGGACTAAAACACCAACCAAGGAGTACACATGGTGGGACTGATTGCTCTGGCAGCGTGTGTATAGTAGAGGATTGCAAAGTTGGTCATCAATGGGAAGAGAGGCCCCTGGCCCTGTGAAGATTCTGTGCCCCAGTGTAGGGGAATGCCAGGACCAGTAAGAGGGAGAGGGTGGAGTGGCAAGCAGGGGGAGGAGGGAGGCAACAGGGGTTTGTTTTTGTTGTTGTTGTTGGTTTTTTTTTGGAAAGGAGAAATCATATGACATGTAAATAAAAAAAAATCTAATAAACAACAACAGCAAAAAAATCGTCCCTTTCCTAGTTAACACTAGATACTTGGTATAATGTAACAAATCCATGGTCCAGAAAATTTGCTAGTAATTTCTTTAAATTGGCCTACTTAATGCCATGGCAAGAATTTAATGATGGCCAATTTCTCCAGAGCCTTTAAGTATGGTACAGAGACAAGCTTCATTCTGAAATCTCCCCTTCAACGTTTAGCACTTCAAGAGACATACACTTAAGAACGTTCCCTACTACTTATCCACATCCTTCACGTAGCCTTGTTCCAGGCTGGATCCCATGGGAGCACCGACCTAATTGATACTCTTTTTCTATAGCAATAGAAGACCCGATTAAGGAGATGCTCTTTCCCTGTAAAACTGAATTAAAGCTAATTGTTTTAAAACTACCAACTATCTAAATGTATTCATCAGTTTAGGGATTCACTTAGACATTCTGAGAATGACAAGGAACATACTTTCAAACAGTACTAGAAATGCAAAGTCTTGGAGTGTATCACCAGGAATATTCCATTTAATCCCAGAATTTAAGAGGCAGAGGCAGGTAATACCCCTCTAAATCTGAGGCCAGACAGTTCCTCATAGCAAGCTCCAGGCCAGACAAGGTTACATAGTAAGATCCTGTCTCAACAAGAGCCAAAAAGGGGGCCAGGGCTAGATAGTTGGTTCAGTAGTTAGGAGTGCTAACTGTGTGTTCAGAGGATCCAGGCTTGATTTGCAGAACCCACATTGTGACATACAATTCCCTCTAACTCCAATCCCAAGTGATCTAAAACCTGGGATCACTGAACTCCACAGGCACTACGTGCATGTGGTGCACAGACAGATATGCAAGCAAAACATTCATACACTTAAAAGAAAAAAAAGAAAAAAATTTAAAACAGAATCTTGGAGTATATTAAGTAAAGTATAAAATAGCCAGGCATATTTATTACATAGCATTTAAGTGATGTATCAGAGGTATTTAATTATTTTCTATAGGCAAACGTTAATCCAGACTGAGGAGGGGGGAAAAGACATCATTTAGTTTTATGCTAAACCACAAAGAAACTACTTACATACATGAGTCAGACAAAATCCATTAAGACTTTGAGAAGGAGGGCAAAAAAATCCAAGTGAGAAAGCGAACTCAAGGAGGTTAGAAAGGGAGAGAGGGCTCCAACTGTCTGAAAAGGAAATGTGCATTTTATTCTGAGGGCTCTGGGAAGTCACTGAGTGTGTATAAGCAAGAGAGAAACATGAGTACAAATGGATTTGAGAAAGAGCATTAGAAACAGTGGACAGTTTTCTCACCTTCATCCTGCCTATACAATTTGAGACAGGGACTGTCTGTATTGGCAGTTATTCTTGAGCATGGTAAGTTTCCAGGAAAGGATTTGCCAAACTAATATTTTTACACTTTATTCCCAAACCTGAAAATGTCATATAGCATGAGAAGACATTTAACGTGGTGGCCATGATAGACTATGCTTGTTGTCATGCACTTCTGGAAAAACTTTTCAAAAACTGGTTGTTAGTAGGCTGAGAAGGGATGCATTGGCTACTGTGAGATATTCCCCAGGAAAGTGGAGGCCAGGGGGAGGAGCAGAGTAAGGGTGGTACTATGTGAAGCCAAGGACTGTCCTAGTGCACTTGAGGTAAAAGAATGCTAGCTTCTTCCAGGTCTAGTAAGTCAGGGTGACAGTGACTGGTCAGTCTATGAGGAATGCTAGACCGATGGAAGAAAGAAGAAGCCACAGGAGTCTACAGTGAACCAAAGAAAGAGAACTGTAGAAAACAGAGGACTCCTGCAAAGAATTTTATCTGCTCTGCATGAGAGGCATAAAGGTGCCTTGCAGCCAGAGCTTCTCCACACCATGCAGCCATATCAGGAATGGACAGATAGCACACCATAGAAACATTGCCCAGAAGAAGCCGTCCTCTGGTCAGGAAGGTTTCTTACCCTAGGGTTCCAAACTAGAGGCTGGGAAGCCAGGGCTGACTCTCACAGTAGCTCTCAACTGATTATGAATTACCAGGCAGACCAGAAGCAGAGTGACTAGCTGCAGAGAGACAGATGACGAACTTAGCACAAGGCAGATTCAGTTGGTAAGCAAGGAGGCTGCCCACTATCTTCTTACCAGGGTCTCTAAGCAGCAGGGTTTTCCAGACTATGGGCACTCTTTTTTTTTTTTTTTTTTGTCTAC
>JADRCD010234948.1:2190-33610 GCA_019843815.1 Montemys delectorum
TTCTTTCTTTCTTTCTTTCTTTCTTTCTTTCTTTCTTTCTTTCTTTCCACCACAGTACAATAAAAGATACTGCTATTATTGTACTTTATCCTTCTATAGAGTTTGTACTATAATATGTTCTATATGCTCTTATAGAACTGACTCCTCATCGAAAATCTGGAAACATGATATTATTTAATGAGGTTTCAGGCAATAAAATGAAAATACAAAGAAACTAAGAGCTTTGTTCTATATCTTTTAGCTGTATCCAATTGAAATTTGATTCAATTATGTGCCAGGCATCAAAGCTCTGACCGTTATTATAGTCTCTTATTTCTTTTAGCTATGTGAATCTATTATTTTTGTAAAAATTAAAATGGGAAATGAAATTTCACTCATGTAATGTTTTTCTTAATAGTTATCATGCTCATTGAGATGAAAGACAAAGCCCTCTTTTCAAATTATGCGTCAGGATAGGGAAGGCTCACTTGTGATGAATCTTTATCTGGATAAAAATTTCAAGGTTCATGACACAGGACAATCAGCCCTTGATTGGAAATCTTTACTAAGCAATAGCAACACTGTCTTTTCTCCTCCCTTTGTGCATGATTGCTTCATCATGATCTAGTTGTTAACTATATTAAATTAGAAAAACATTTGTGTTATAGCCAATATTTATTAATAATTTCTATAAAAAATCTCTTGTAAGTATTTCATTCTCTATGATTCCTTTTTGAATAATCAAAACATTTATTTACTTTCATAAAATTATGGATTTTGAGGTGTGCAGGAATTCTTTGTTCTACTTAGTCACTGTACTCTTAAAGCTGATACCTTTATTTCCTCTGCTGTACATTTACATCTATTTGTAACTATATGATTTTAAATCTAAGCCTGATGTATGAGGAATATTGTTGGTGTTGTCTTTAGGAGCCTGATTTATTTCACTTAATGATTTCCATTTTCATCCATTTTCCTGTAAGAATAAAGATTTAAATTTTCTTTATGATTTCATGCATTTCCATTGTTCATATGCAAGATGAAGGATTATGGAAGGCAGTAAGATCTGGAAGTCCTTTCACAATAGCTGTCAAATTAGCATGGGAGAAAAAGCTGTTGGCCAAGTGCAAAGCTGGGCATCATAACCCAAGGCCATTATGTAACAGATAAAACATGCTGCAAAAAAGCCAGTGCTATGCAAAAAAGCCAGAAAGTCCATAAAATGCGGTCACTGTGTAGCATTGCCGTTGCCTTTCTCTACTTGGAACCGCTTCTGATAGAGAAAGTCTTTCTCTTCTAGTAAACCATGCTTCTGCTTTTAACCTTAAAACTTTATCCAATTCTCTGTTTAGGAATACAAGAACCTGGAACTCTACAGAGATCCCCTCCAAACCACTGTATCTGAAATTCTATTTACAATATTTTCTACTCTCAGCCAACTCATGAACTACATTGGTCATCAGAATACAATGGGAAGAATGTCCTTCAACAATATCCTTAAACAAAATGGGACTACCAATTAGTCAGTGAGCAAACATAACCTCATTATTTGACATTTCTGAATCTGTCTTCCCTTTTTCAGCTGAGCATAATGATGTCACCTATAGAAGATATTTGTAAGGTTTCACACAACATCTTATAGAGGGGTTAGCAGGGTGCTCTGCACATAGCCAACACTATTTAAAAGCATCATTTTATTGCTATAAAAGAAAAAATATAAATTTTATCTTAATATCAATTAATAAAGTCTATCTTTAAGTTGGTTTTCTTCTATTACTTATGGGTATAAACCTTTAGAATTATGTCTTGGAATGAAAGAAGAAAAGGAAAAATGTTAACCAAGGCTGTACAGTTTTGTAAAGTTCCCATTTCCCAGTCTCTCACTGAGTCCTTCTCTCATACCCAATTCTACTCTCCTTTGAGAGGATGGGGCCCCCTTTAGTATGCCCTATGGCAATGCAACATGTTTCTAGAGGTTAAGTCTCCCACTGAGGCCAGACAAGGCATCCCTATTGGGGAACAGATACCACAGTCAAACTACTTTTGCTGACCTTTCAAAAGAGACAGTAAACTCATTCCATAAATAGAAGAACAAAAGTCAGGATACAACATGCTAAAATTCAAAAAGAAAAGATAAAGAAAGATCCACTCTATGGAAGAAATGAAGATTTCTATATTGCAAATTGTAAAGAACTTTTAATAATATCAGGTGGTAATTTCTATAAGCTTTGCTAGAGGTTATCCCCAATGTTTGTTCACATGTGAAATCTGGGGCTTGAGGGTTCTTTTTCCTTTCCTTTCTTTTCCCTTCCTTTCCTTTCCTTTCCTTTCCTTTCCTTTCCTTTCCTTTCCTTTCTTTCCCTTCCCTCCCCTCCCCCCTCCCCTCCCCTCCCCTCTCCTCTCCTCCCCTCCTCTCCTCTTTCCTCTTCCTTCCTTCCTTCCTTCCTTCCTTTCTTTCTTTCTTTCTTTCTTTCTTTCTTTCTTTCTTTCTTTCTTTCCATTTGTACCTCTTAAAACTTGTGTGTTGATAGCTTTTATTCCCTAATTCTAAATGAATTGAATGCTGATATAGAATGCCTGTAGCTTAGGTCTCACAGCTTTTCTGTAACCTACCTACCTAATATTTCCTTTGATGTACTTGTAATATCTCTTGACATATGATTTTCTTTGATCTGTTACTGTAAAGCTTCACAGAATACTTACCGTGTTAGAAAGTACTATTGGAAAAACTGAATCAGCATTCTCTGGCCATGGTCACTCACTTTTGGCTTTTGAGAATTTTTTTTTCTTCATTTTAGATGAGAACTGGGTTTTGTTGTTGTTGTTGTTGTTGTTTTGATTTTTTGTTTTGTTTTATTTTGTTTTGGTGGAAAATTGTCAGTTGTCCCTACTTTTTCCATAGTGGATACAGTGCACTTTTGTATTACTAAACTTCTGGAGTATAGTGAGATATTCTATGCTGGCTAGGCTTATTATCACCATGAGTATATTAAAAGTGTAGAATTGTAAAACTCTCAAAATTGTAAATTGTAAATATCTCTGAGCCCCAAATTTCTGAAAAGATAGTATAAATAAGAAGAAAAAATTAAAATTAATGAACACAATGATATTACCTTCCAGTGTGTTTCTAAAGCTGAAATTGGCAGTTTTATCCATTGATCCAGATTCATACTGGGTCAAACTCAGACAAAACTCCACATCTGCTGAAGATGGGAGCCTGGGGGTTTTGGATTTGTCATGGTTTCCAGGATTACGTAATAATGGTCCCTCAGGTGTTCCATCGCATAAAACCTGACGGCTATTATACTCTTCTGATCTGCTACAAATGATCTGTGAAAACAATTTATATTAAATGAGTTACCACTGAGACAAGAGAGAGAGGTTGAAATTATACACCATTGTCATTCAACTTTCTGGCTGTTAGATGAAAGTGAACTTAAGCTACAATGTTAGCCATTTATTATTATTGTGGCTCACATTTGCTAGCCTAATTTGTGTTCAGAAAGTACCCAACAGTACCTTGAGTTATTAACAGTTGTAATTGATAAAATAGAACCATATTTCTTTTTTGTGACTTTGGGTCATTTGTCACTAGTGACTCTGACTTCCAGATATGCTCCAAAGTCACTTTAGTCCAGTCTGTTTTCTTTTCTTCATCCTTTTCCTTTTCCAAGGAAAAAAATTCCTATATGAGCTCCTCTGTTCAAGTAAACAATTTTTATTTCACACTGTTGTAACTTGACTTCCAAAAACATATGCAAACTAGATGAAGAACTGGAAATCTGCTGTTCATTTTAACATAGAAGTGATGTAAAAACATTGGCTGCGGAACTCCTTTTGAAGGAGTTATAAATGCATGGAGACAGAAAAGGGCAATTGCTCAGTGGGTAAAATACTTGCAATACAAACCTAAGAACTGGAAATCAGACAACCAGCATGCTCTTAGCTCTTAATTCCAGAATGCAACTAAGTACATTCCAGTTATTATCCCAGTGCTTGCAAAATGCAAACAGAAAATTGCCAGAGCAAGCTGGCTAAGGAGACTAGTCATATTAATGAGTGCTATGCTTGTCAGAGACCATGCCTTAATGTGCACCATAGTACTGAGAAAGGCACTCAACACCAACCTGTGGTCTCCACAGGCATACACAAACATGTACAGGTGCAATACTACTGTAGATACACATATACCTATGAACAGGTGAACACACACTTGGGTGCCTGCATACAATGTGTTCCACATACATATAATGTACATGTCAATAAAAGTAAATAAATAAATAACTACACAAGGTACAATAAAGTTGGAGCTGAAAAATTTGGTTTGTATTGGGAGCACAGTCTTTTATCTTCAAACTATTACTGACCCACTCTGACCAGTTTTCTTATTAATATGGAAAATATTACTATATGACTTAAATGAAACATTTTATGCAACATAATTCCTTAAAATATTTCCTATAAAATGTGAATAATTGTGATTTAAAAATAATAAAGACAATAATCTGCCAGAGAGTAACATAGAAATCAGAGAAACTGCCATGTTTTGAAATTATCTAAAAGGAAGACTATGCTGTATATCAAGACAGACATTAACAATGGAAATGTTATGACAAAATCATAAAAGGATGAAATGGTATAATCTCCAGTCTTAACATTGTCAAAGGATGAAGTGGAGTTTGTAGGACAAGGGATGGAATGTCAAATTCAGGGTGGTGTTCCAGTCCTAGATCTAATGACTTAGGTTTCCTATGTGTTACACATTAAATTGTGATGAAAATGAGTATTTTATATAAATATTTGAGATAGTATTCACTTGTGAAACCTCTACTATAGCTAACCCCGTGTCCCCATGGCCTCACTAGGAAACACAAATTTATAGCTAAAATTGTTCAGAATTTCAAGACAAAAACAACAAGCTGATGAATTTTCAAAACTTAGTTCTGTTTCTAGCACTTCACACTACAATGGATATACAGATACATTGCCAAAGATAGCACTGGCCATTCCTATATCAAGTAGCAATCAAAAAAGTTCTGTATTAGGAAGCCAACACGACAAACTGTATGAAGAAATTACTTAATTGAGATTCCTCTTCCCAAGTATGTCCAAGTTTATATAAAACTGACAAAAAACTAACCAGCCCAGCACTTAAGGTGGGCTTGATGTAAAGCTCAGGTTTATGCATTCTTTCTCTTTATATTCTTTGGCTGAATTTATGAGTGAGTTTCATGACCTACCTGCAAATTATATTCATGAAAATTATCATATTCTAAATGCATACAGCTGCTTATGACTTAAAATTCCAACACAGTTTTCCTAAATCACAAATATAACTTACAACAATAGATTCATTCCTTTCACTCCAAGCAGGGCGTACAGCTAACGCCTCAAAGAAGTGGGTTTTATTTTGTATGGTGCCATTTATTTATTTATTTATTTATTGCACATCGACTCTTTCAAACATTGTTTTCAATTTTCCCTCAAAAACATGTCTTTAACGTAGCCTGTGTTTTCCATAGGCTTTTACCCTGTGTGATCCTGCTGCTGAGGCCACACTGCCTCTCCCTTCTACATGCTGCTCATGTATGTCTGCACTCCATGTCTCTGCCCATGCCTAAACACAGATGCATTTGCATGCTGGGGTCCAATGTCCTGCATATTCTTCAAGAACATGGGAGAACTTAGTAAATAAAACTTGTTACACGACTGACTCAAAAAGGTCTGTCTAAGAATAGAAAGAGTCCTAGAAATCCATTCAAATCATGCTGTCTATGCAGCCTCAGAATCCCAATCCAAAAATTCAAAATCCAGAATATTGAAGCTCCAAAATGTCTTGATTTCTGTAAGTGAAAATTCTACAATTCACTTTATATGACAGAAGCAGGGAAAAATTTGTTTGCTAAAATTGTATAAAATTATCTGCAAGCTATATATGTAAAGGATATATGAAACATAAATGAACTTATTTAGACAGCTCTCTTCCTTAAAATATCTATTTCTTTACATATGAAGATATTTGAAAAATCCATAAGTACAGAATTTCTGATTCTAAAGTTTTATCTATTTTGTTTATTTTTCTATTTTAATAACTTGTGAATAGTTTTAAAAAACTAGTCCAGCTTCTGCTATGACTGTAACAGGTTGGATGGCTTTTCATTGTCAATTGACTACACACCAGGTCAGGGCCATGGAGGAAGTAATTTTTATTCCTCTTTGACTAATAGTCCTCAGATTACTTCCAAAAGAGCTCTACACAGAAAAGACACCTACCACAGATTCAGTTACATTTAAAGAGGTTGGATGAAACCATTTTTTTTTTCTGAAATACCAGCTGCCATTTGACTAAGTGTTCAGTTGATGGAGACATTAGTAATGCATAATAATACCCGGTTACAGAAATAATGTAAAAAAAAATGTGGCTTCAACTTATTGTCTTTATGTTTAATTCAGAGTTCAGAGCAAGGGTCAAGGAAAGAGAAATTGTTAGCATTGTCATTACAGTCCTGGAGGTTAGAGTCAGAAAGAGAGTTTCTAATATAGATTCTACTAAAGCTTTGGTCTCAAGCATGTTACCCAGCTTCTCTATCATATTCAAAATCAAATAGTCAAACATCATAACTGATCCTGATGAAACATTTAGAGCACTTCTCACACATGGGCCTTAAATCTATATGGCAAACAAGCCTAAACTAAAATTTTCCATGAACTGATTTCTTTAAATTGTTTTATAGTAATATTGTATTGAGCTATTGTATTTTTTAGAAACAAAAATGTCTCTAAAACATTTAAGTAACTTCCTCTGGGTCTTACAGGTATATTAGAGAATTAACACTAGTTCATGATTATGTGAGTCAAAAGAAAATGGCTTTTATAGTATAGTACATTCTTTTCTGCTTTATTTGGTTCCCTCATTAGCATAGGAAACAATTATATATAATAATAACAGGGGTTTTTTTATTGGAAAATTCTAAATGGCTTGTTTAGTAGTGTTTGGCAAACAGCAGAAATTGAACTGAGTCCAGTTCTTCTGGTGAAAGTTTGGTTCCTTCTCCTTCTAACCATCAATGATTTGTAGCATATGCTAGGAGTAGCATAGTCAAATATCCAAGTATAAAGAAACAAAGGAAGGGACAAAAGAAACAGATGTATTAGTACAGAAAGTGAAGCATGATAGTGTTCTATTAAATTTAGGAAGTAGCAATAAACTACCAACTCTTAAAAGTCTTCAGAAGCAAAGATTTTTTTTTTATTGTATTTAACGTTTTTATTTTTTCTGAAAAACAAACAAATAAAAACCAAAAAACCTAAACCATATGACATTCCACGAAATCTTTTTTATAGAGAAAAAGAGCTGCTATTTCATAGAGCAGTTGTCATGGTTACCTAAACCCATGACTTTCTGCTGAAATGTGACTTTGTTTTTCTTCCCCCTGTGGCTTCCATGTGATATGCTTTCCACCTAATGAGTGAATTCCCTGGCTGCAGTTCACTCATATCTATCATCAGAAATGTTTTCCTCTCTACCCTGATCTATCACGACAGTTCCCTTTAACACATCTTTTCTTCTTAGGTTAGGTTCTCTGTTGATTGCATAACCAATATATCTAATAGTGTTAACACAAGTATTTTGTAGTTAAATATCATTCAGTACCCTCCAAACAAAACAAAACAAAACAAAACAAAACAAAAAAACTGTGAACTCTTTTAATAGTTTTACTTAAATAATATTTCTGAGAATAATCAAACAAATGGATGAATATAAAGCTAGGAAATGAGTTTTTGCATATTAAACCTTCCTAAAACAATTAACATTAATTACATGACTTTATATACTATCCTGTCAGAAAAAGCATGTCAAGTAAACTCACATAATGTTTAAATGTATTATGATTTATATACCATACATTCTCATGTACACATTCTCTCTCTTTCTCTCTCTCTCTCTCTCTCTCTCTCTCTCTCTCTCTCTCTCTCTCTCTCTCTCTCTAAGATATCTTACTTATGTAAACTAGCAAGCACTGTGCAAGTTGTACTGTTCAAGCAAGAGCTATCTGCTGGCATTGTTGTGTATTCTGCATCAAGGATGCAGTGCTGTAAAATATGGGCTGAAGTCTCAGAAACCCACCTAGGATAAGATTTAAATTGATCTGATTTGTATTTTTGATTAACTCAGCAGGTATTTATAAAGCCCATTCTGTGATCATATCATGGCCCCTCTATATATGCCTACAAATGTATTTATAGTTTCTACCTTGGAAAATCTGATAGTGGTAGACAGAAATAAGTTTAATAAACCATTCACATGTTCTGAAGTGTTATAGAAGTTATGTGATAAATCTCCACAAAGTGTAGAACAAAGAGGAGGAAATCAATTCTATCAGATATAAGTAGAAATAACTATCTGCCCCAGGCTGTCTGGTTCATGTGAGTTTTTTAAGTGCCCATGGTGTTTCCATTAATGGAAGTCCATAGAACGTGTGTGTGCCTAGTGTTCATAGAGGACAGACAATGTCAGATCTCCTGGGAATGGCTTTACAAATAGTTGTAGGCCATGCTGTGGGCTCTGGGAATCACACTTAAATCAACTGGATGAGAACTCAAAAAAAGTAAAAGCAGCTACCTGGTAAATTATACATACATACATACATACATTTGTTTTTTAGACCTGCTTTAAGCCTAAGTCAACACGGCTTACATAAATGGCAATGAATACATAGCGACTTGGGTTCTGTCCTTGACTTGCTACTTTAGACAAATCTTCCTGCTCTTTCAGGTTTATCATTTATAAATTTTGAGCACTCCATGAGATATCACAAAAGATCTTTCAGCTTAGACTGGGTAAATACCACCAAAGCTCTAACATCTCCTTTTCTCAAGTAAGAAGATATCTGAAGTCAAGCAAGAGTAGAAGCCTGTATGAAACAGGCTATATAGCCTAGCTAATTTGGAAGGTATTAATGAGTTCATTTTAACTTGGAAGCTATTTGATCTCATCTAACACAAAACAGTCTAGTTTTTAATTTAAGTGTTTAATTTAGACAAAAGCATTTAAATTAATGATGTGTTCATTATGGAAACTCTATTTTCATAAAGGAAAATAAAGAGATAACTAAACAATCTCCATATTAATTAAACCTGTGCATCTCAGTGCTAGATGCACATTAGAACCACATTAAGGGGCTTAAAATTACAAACACCCTAGGGAGGCAGGAGGATTGCTAAGATCTGGAGGCCAGCCTAGGTTGTAGAGTAAGTTCTAAGTTAGGCTAGGGCCACAAGGGGAAGCCTCTTCCTCAAATAGACAAAGAGCACAGACACTGGAGATTTATAATAGACTAATTGATTCTTTGTTTCCAGCATATAGTTGGATGATTCATTTTCAAGCAACTACAGAACAATAACAAAAAATGTAGGTAATCCTATTATTGACAGTAATTGAATTAAAGCACTATAAACGTATCATTTATTCATTCATTTATTAATTTATTATTTAATGTCTAAGGGTGTTTTGTCTGTATGTATGTCTGTACACCATTTGTGTCCCTGGTTCTCAAAGTGATTAAAAGTGGCCATCAGACTCCTAGGAATTGGAGTTACAAGTGGCTGTACAATGCCATCCGAGTGCTGGGAATTAAACCAAGGTTGTCCAAAAGAATAATGATGGCTCTTAAATTCTGAGGCATCATTCTAGGCCAAAACAATCCAAATTGCTTTGATTCATTTCTGTGAGTCATTATTTAGTTTTCTTTTGAAATGGCGTATGTTCTTTTTCTTCAGCACACCTTCACTGAGTGGGGTTTCATAATGACAAAGACACATCTGTCCAGGCATGTCATCTGTTTTGATGATATCCCTTTCTGCATGCTCTCCAACACTCCCTTAATGGGAAATGAGGAGGAGAAATGAGTCTTCGTTTTAGAATTTCTTTAACAAGAAATGTCATGTAAATAAAGAAAACAGACACACAGAATTAGCTTAGTTGTCATGTCTACAACTGTTTACCCCTGGACAGTGCACAAATTAAGTAGATAGGGCAAATTGTATTCATTTGACCTCATTTTAAAACAAGGTTGTTTGCAAAGTTTTTGTGGTTTTGTTTTGTTAATTCATTTTTAAAATTTTGCTTGCTTTTCTTCAGTGATTTTCCCCTCCTCCATTTTCTAATTTTATATAAAAAGTCCTCTTCCTCCATAGCCCTATAATTACAGTACATATTTGTAGGCAATATTTTAGCAGTTAGATCTAAGGACTTACTAGACCAAACAAGTATGTTGTGGTTTTAAACTTTTATTAACCTGTTTTGTTTTTAAAGAAAGTTATATAGTTGAACATAGTCAAAAGGGGATAGAGGAAAAATGTGAGTTCAATACCCAAAACATGATTTAAACACATTAAATCTGGATATCATCTAGTAGTAGACTCCCCATGTAAATATTAATTTGTGTTTTTCTACTGAGTTCAGTGGAAATATTGCAACTTCTGATAATTTCAATAATCCTTCAGTCTTCCTGCATCAAGTAATGCTATATAGCAAATCAAAATATTTTTACTGAGATAATTCCACATCCAAGCCTGACAGAACTTAAAGTTATAGCCAGAGAAGTAAACTGCTAGATGAGAGTTTTGTAGTTCATGAATTAAAGTAGAATGACTGAAAATATACAGCAGTGTTACTTTTCAGCTCAGCCCCATGATATAAAGTACTCGCTAGGTTTAGTAAACACTTGGCACTATTGGAACCAGGAATCAGCAGCTGTAATTTACAGTGGCTCTTTAAAAGTTTCCATTTTGAAAACGTATGACCAACAGAGATAGAAGGCATTCATATTTTAAAGTTGAGAGTATGAGGCAGCCTATGTTCTTTTTATCCCACTTGAACTGCTAATTTAAAGTAGGAAGAAGGCTAATTTCTTATTCATCCTAGAGAAAAAAGATAGAAAATGCCAGTTCCTTACAAAATGGCCATATTCTTCCTGAAAATAACATAAGCTAGCCAGACAGCCCTGGTAATCATTAGCAAATACCACCTTTGCTCTTCACCAATGGTGCTATCAAAAACTCATATTTAACAAATTAAATAGTATCTTATGACTTTAAAATAGAAATCTGTTTATATTAAATGCATAATAAATTCTTCACAAGAAATGTATTCACATATTCTAAATTCTCAACAGACTTTAACTCTTTTCATTACTTAGCTATTTGAGAGTCAGCAACTTTTAAAATTTAAGTACCTGAAGATATTTTTGTGCAGTCACTGTATATCAGGCAATCATGCAATAAAGGTCATCACTGGTACTTAGTGAACGATCTCTGCACTCTCCCTTGAAGATCTTGATTAATAGGTCTTGGTTATTGCCAGAGATTTATATTTTAAAGTAGTATACTTATGGATTTTACTGTTAATATTAATTTTAATATTATTCAGAAACATGTACTAAGATAATCTGGTTACTCATCCATTCCTAAATAACTCAGAGCTATTGTTTATTCCAGATACCATTGGAGTTGCTAACAATACAATGGTGAACCAAGCAGTCTTTGTTTATAGCAGCTTAGTTAGTTAAGTCTAACTAAGCTGTTAGATATTAAGACAAATAAGCACATAGATATCTGCTTAATGGCAATTTTGAAGTGTTCTCATAAAGGAAAAAAATCAAGAAGCATTAATATCTGTTAGTAAGGCACCTTTTCTGCCCTGAGATATTAGGAGAGATGCTCTCAGGGACCTGCATGAAGAAGTGGCTGCTGAAGTACCATTCCTTGCAACTCTATCTATGTAGTGCATCTTACCTGCCAGGAAGAGAAGAAGGATGCTGGGCTGAGTAAGTTAGGATTTTCAGGGTCACGATCTCCCAGGTACTCATCTGTGCAAATGTCACAGTTTTCTGCATCTCTCCAATCCCAGTATGGAATAGTGAAATTCTCATCCCCAGTTAGTTCCTGTATTTCTTGTTCCCACAATAGCAAGAAAAGTCTGTGCCAAGGCAGAAACCCTGGTGCTTCATGTGCAAAGTCAATGTCCCTCCAGATTTCAGAGCCCCCAAGCAGTGTGTCCCTTGACACATAGTAATGCATCCATACAAAGAGATCATAGATGTTGATGTCCTTAAACATGGGTGTTGACCCATTGTTCATTTGGCCATAGGTGCCTGTGGGGATGACATAGACTGAGCTGATAGTATGTTTTGCTAAAGTGAGGTAAGAAAAGAACTTATTCTTTTCTGAGACACTCAAATCAAAAATGTTTCTTCTAATTAAGAGTCGTTTCTCTGTACAATTTGGGCCCCCAAATCCAAACTTACAGTTTCCACAGTTGAAACCCATGAAGTTGTCAGAGCACTGGCAGGTCCTATTATAAAACACAGAGGGCCAGGATTCACGGTCATCCACCCCTTTGAAGGGGAACTGAGGTCCAGATGGTGCATTGGACAGAAGAATGTCCTGGCAGGATCCTCTACCTGAAAGCTGGCCACAGGGACTCCCATCACCCATCCATGGTGGGCAGCATTCTTTTGCCAGCAAGTTCTTAGAGGAGGCACAGGCTCGAGGAAAATGGCCATCAGAGATCTGGAAACTCCACAGAAGGCAGTACAGAACAGCGAAGATCATTTTCTCCTGTAGATTGTACAAGATCTGCACAAATAGATTAATGAGTGTCACAGAGTTTTTTGTCCAGCAACCCCTACTGTGACTATCACATGTTTTGGCTAAGACCTATATAACCACTCCCCCTTACTACATCAAATACTTTCAGCCCTTTTTACACTAAGCTTTTATCTTCTGGAAAGCACATGACTAACTTTTCCTTGGAGTTTGTACATAGCCCACAATGAGGTACCCAAGTTGAAGGAAGATATGTTATTTTAATTGATATGAAATTAATAATAATTGGAATTTGCAAATAAGAAATAGTATCAAGAGTAGATCGTCTCGTATGAATAAAAGTCAAGAAATATCTGGATTCTGTTGTATTCAGAGACCGTATATGGACAACATTCATAAAACTCATTTTGGAAAAAGATTTTCTTCAGAACTCAGAATATTACTTATATCTGACTACTGCTGAGCTTATTTATCTTATAAAAGTAATCCGTCTAAAATAGTTGCCTCACATTTTTCCTTGATTATCTTGATGCATTGATTATTTTGATGACTATTCCACAGTTATCTTACTTTGTTATTTTGGTGAACTGCTTCAATGCATAAAGCTTTCTAGTTCAGAAAATACTTCTCTCTCTTTCCCCCCTCTCTTTCTCTCTCTCTCCTTCATTCTCACTCTATCTCTCTTTTATTGTTTTGCTCATAAAATCTGGAAGTTAGTAATGGACTTACTGAGTGATTTGCATATCACTGCTCAATGGGAGAATAATGAGAATGGTCATGAAATACATGTCACTTTGAAACTCTCCTCCCTATGCTGTTACATACGAAAGCTGAGTAGTTCTTTGAATTTATACTGTAAGAGAAAGGAAGTGAAGGTTTGAGGAAACCATTTGTCTGAAAACTGGGGCTGAGGAAATCTAGGAAAATCATCGCTTTCCCGATGATGCTGGAATGTCAGCCTGCTCTGCTTTTTTCCTCCCCTAGGGTTGGTTTCAGTATTTTAAAAGTGTTGACTGCTCCATACGATTCTCTTGAGATTCAAGGCAGCCTTTGCAGGTAGAAAGAACAACGTGTGGGTGCAGGAAAGAGAAGTTTCCATGGAGATTTTGTCTCTGGCTGGGGTAAGGAAGCTCTCACATGATTTCATTCAAGAGGCTTAATCCTTTTTTGCTTTTCTTCTCTTTAAGCCAAATAGAATTTAACACAGGACCTCTTTCCCCTGTGGAGTTTTTGTTATGTGTTATTTGTAGCTACACTAGGCCTTTTGTAACTCTTTCCCATCTAGTTGCTGGTAGAATTCAGCTCCTCCTGTTAAACTTAATTAACAACTTTTTCTTTCATTTGTTCCACTATCAGGCATCTTAGCAAAATTGCTTGTTTAAAAAGTCATCATCATGCTTTCTACATTGCTTTCCCATGCTCATTTTCAAAATCTGTAGAGGCTCCTTAGAGGAACGACTAAAATGAAGTTTGCTGTCTTCATTTTCTTCATAGGACTGATTCTCTTAAGTTAGCAGTTCTCTTAATTCCTCTGCAATGTAGTCTACTGTCTCCTCCAACTTATTTATATGATAATTCTATCATCAGTCCTGCTCTTTCTGTGTAAGTATTCATTTACACAGGTTTTTTCCTTGTCTCTAGATACACATTCGGTAGGTATCGGTAAGCAACAGACTTAATGCAATCTGTATTAGCTATAGCTAGGAACTCATTAAGTATACTGCAAGTATTTATTGATCATCTTGGGCATTTTCTGATGATAAAATTGGAATGTTATGGCAAATATAATAGGACAGTTTCCACAACTGTCAAAAAATGTCTTTTTATCACAACTTAATATTTATTGCTAAGTACGTTTAAATAAGTTTTCCTGAATTAAATAAAAATTTGAAGTTTCTATGGGGAAAATGCAGTCTACTAATTTTCAAGAAAGGTGAGGAGACTTTTCTAGGAGAAAACACATTTCAAGAGACATAAGAAGGGGTCATAGAAGTAAGAGTAGAATAGCAGTTGTGTATACTTTTATAGAACATAAACTTTTATTGAATTAAAGCTTAAAGTAGAAGTGGAATAAAACTCCCAAGAATTCTAAGGACTGCTAAGTTTCCTGTAGCCACAAAGCAATAGAAATGAGATGTAAGATATACATATGGACATGTAATTTCCATGATTGTATCTCATGGAAATTTAAAACACTTTCATATGTAAGCTGTTGAGATGCAATATGATCAGGGAATTAGAATCAGAACAGAAATAACTCTTAGGATAGTGTTGAAGTACACAAGAGAATGTATGGATGTTGAATGGTCCAGAGCGATGATTTCTGAGATGAAAAATGCTCAGGATTGCCTAGAACCAAACTATGTTGTCAACCTGGGCATGAATTCCTGAACTCTCTGCCTTTGTCTCCCTAGTACTACATTATTGATGTGTCCTAGTCTCTCTGAATCTTACTAAGAAAGTCCTTTTTTTTCTACTTGGGATAGTTTTTTGTCAACTTGGTAGAAACTAGAATCACTTGGGAGATGGTCCTCTGGGCAGGCTGTGGACATTCACTTGATTATGACTGGTGTGGGGGAGACTCATCTCAATTGTGAGGGGATCACTCCCTAGACCTGAGATTCTGGACTTCATAAAATGATGAAAGCAAGCTGAACACGATCATGCATTCCTTCCTGTGTACATTCATTCTAACTGAAGATGTGGAATATGTGCTTCAGTCCCATCCTTATCATGATGGGTAACTGTTAACCAGTGTAAACTTTTCTTCTTTAAGTTGCTTTTAATCACAACAGGAAACAGAGCTAGGACAGTACTCATTGTTCCCGGATACTTGAGTACAGTAGCTTATGGTTTTCCCTGCTGGAAGTGATTTTGGACTATTCTGTCATATAATTTTCTACAAAAAATTTGCAAAGTTTTATTATTTTCAAGAATTGCTTCTTATATACATTATTTTGCTAAAGATTGTAAGAATGACTGGCAATTTTGTCATTGTCTTACATTTAGTAATAATGATTCCACATGAATTTTTTGCATTGAGGTGAGGATTTTTATCATTGAGTATGATATGTATTTTTATTATAATTAGTAATTAAATTGGGTATGTGAGTATTTGTGTGTATGTGGTGTGTGTATCTGTGTGTGTGTGTGTGTGTGTGTGTGTGTGTGTGTGTGTTTGAGTACATGTGTCTGTGTGTGTATCTGTGTGTGGCTGTGTGTCTGTGCATGGACAATGTGTGCCCACTGCCTCAGTAGAAATTAGAAGACAACTTGTAAGAGTCAGTTCTTTTCTTCAGCATGTAGATTTGTTGATTAAACTCCTGTCTTCTAGTTTGAGAGTAAGTGCCTTTTTCTGCTGAGCCATCTGGCAATTTTAGATACAAATGTTAACTACCATTATAGTTTTGCTTACTTGTATGCTTAGATACAACTAAAAGAAAAAGTTTACAGAGATTAATTGTCGATGGTTGGAGTTTAGACACACTAATTTATTCCCTAAATATGTAGCTTCTACAGTTCTTAAAACATTATAGATTTTAAGTGGTAAAATATGTTTTTATTGGATATTTTCTTAATTTACATTTTGAATGTTATCCCCTTTCCAGGTTCCCTTCCCATGAAACCCCTAATCCCATCCTCCCTTCATCTACTTCTATGAGGGTGTTCCCCCACCCACCCTGGGATTCCCCTACACTGGGGCATTGAGCTTTCACTGGACCAAGGGCCTCTTCTCCCATTGATGGACAAGGCTATCTCCTGCTACATATGCAGCTGGAGCCATGGGTCTCTTTATGTGTACTCTTTGGTTGATGGTTTAGTCCCTGGGAGATCTGGGTATGTGGTTGGTTGATATTGTTGTTCATCCTATGGGGTTGCATAAATTTAAAGAAATTATTGATTCTAAATGTGATACACTGAATTCACATATCCTAAATTTTTGGTTAAAATTCAGAGTTAAGGAGTTTTGGGGGGATTAAAAATGGGCAAGAGAAAATACAATTTGGATTTGTTTAAACTGTTCTATTTATCACAACTTTCCAATATTCAAACCTAGCATGAAGTTCTTTATCACTAAATGGCCTAATACATACCAGGCACTCAAAATAAATTCTGACATAATTAAGTACATCATGAACAGTCAGTGTTTTTATTAATGACTAAACATTTGGTGCTTGTGATGCTCATCACTATTGAGTTCTCATTACTGGAAAACCCTCTTTAGTGCAAAAAGCTAGATGACAAGTATCCCATTAGATAAATGTAGATACTCAGTTAAAACCTTCTCTATCAAACACTCTCTTGCTCCGTCCCCAGCTAAAAACTTTCTGTCTTAGAAAGATCTTGCAAGTGAGCTGACATGTCATGCTTTCTCAGGACTCACAGATTATCTCATTCTCTTTCTCTGTAAAATGAGCTCTTCCTTTTTCACTTTTGTGATTTCTACTGGCACAATAATATTCAATGTCATTGCTGCAGCAGGACATGTGCTGATCTACAGGCTGTGGGATACTTTTCTATGTTCTTGATTTCCTTAGTTTGCCTTTACAAATGTCTTCACTAAATGATTTTTAAAATATCATCGCATACCTTATGCTCCTTACAAAACTTGAGTCTCCTGAGAGTAAAAACATGGGGATTCACATGAGATAGTTGATATTTAGTATTTAGCTGTTTAAGTGTTTATTGGATGCATAACTGGTCTAATGCACGTACAAGTTTGTTTCCTTTATTTTAAAGATTTAAAATCTTTCAAATATACCATAGAAGAAAATAAATGGAATGGATATATATATATATGTATATATATATTTCACAAACTGACAGTTTAGACTAACACTTGTCCTTCTAAAAAGTAACATTTTATTAATTATCTGACATTTTTATGCAATATATTTTGATGATATTCACCACCTTCCTTGCACCAACAACTTCAAGATCCACCCCAACCACTATATTCCCAAATTATTGCCCTATTATTTTTTAAGTTTAAACCTACTGAGTCCAATTTTTGTTTCCCAAATACTCTCGAGTATGAGGCCAAACCCTGCATCGTAGTAGACCTACCATGGCTCACATCTGTAAACAAAACCAACTCTCATCCTCCCAGCACCATGGATGGCCTCTTGTGGTTATTTTATACTCAGGTAAAGCAGAGATGGAGGGAAAAAGCATGAGTGTGATCAGAACTTTGACTACAACTTCAGGTAGAGAGAACCCAGAAAAAATTCTATGTAGGCATCCCATAATGAGAAGAAACTGGCCCAAGAGAACAAGAAACATGTGATAGAAAAATCCTCCACAGAAGTCTCATCAGAAGAGAAAATGGATGAGTATTTATCTGGATTTTATTTGACAATCATTTCTATGCATTTATATAAAGAAGATTGATATCTCCTTTGGGCTAAGATATACAAAATTTTAAAATTTTAACCCTCAAAATAGTCCTGTATAATACTTCTTATTGTTTTCATGGCAATTGATGTTAATGTTTAGAGCAAGTTAATAATATGTTGTAGAGGTCAATCTTCCTTATTATATAAATACAATAGCTAGATATTTCATTTTTATTATATCATAATTTAGAATAATGATAGTTTTATTTGCTGATTATATTTTGCTGCATTCATTCTTATTCATTCATTCTTGGCTTTATACAAAATGCTTTTATAACAGTTTTGAAGGCTATCATTGAGTATGTGACTATTTTCTGAATTAATCCCTGAAATAAAAATGAATATTCTTCACCACTTAGGTTAGCTTGAGGGCAGTCTATTATGGAATATCTCAGTTATTGGAAACAACCCAGATGTCCCTCAACAGAGGAATGGATACAGAAAATGAGGTATATCTATACAATGGAGTACTACTCAGCTATTAAAAATACTGAATTTATGAAATTCTTAGGGAAGTGGATGGATTTGGAGAATATCATCGTGAGTGAGGTAACCCAATCACAAAAGAACGCACATGGTATGCACTCTCTGATAAGTGGATATTAGCCCAGAAGATCAGAATACACAAAGTATAATCCATAAACCACAGGAAACTCAAGAAGAAGGAAAACCAAAGTGTGGATACTTCATTCCTTCTTAAAAGTGGTAACAAAATACCAATGGAAGGAGTTACAGAGACAAACTATGGAGCAGAGACTGAAGGAAGGACAATCCAGAGACTACTCCACCTGGGAATCCTTCCCATATTCAATCATCAAATCCAGACACTATTCTGGATGCCAGCAAGTGCTGGCTGACAGGAGTCTGACATAGCTGTCTCCTGAGAGGCTCTGACAGTACCCTACTAATACAGAAGTAGAGGCTCACAGCCATCCATTGGACTGAGTACAGGGTCTCCAATGAAGGAGCTAGAGAAAGGACCCAAGGAGCTGAAGGGTTTGCAGCCCCTTAGGACGAACAACAATATGAACTAACTAGTACCCTCAGAGCTCCCAGGGACTAAACTACCAACCAAAGAGTACACATGGTGGGACTAATGGCTCCAGCAGCATATGTATAGCAGAGGATGGCCACGTTGGTCATCAATGGGAGGAGAGGCCCTTGGCCCTGTGAAGGTTCTATGCTCCATTGTAGGGGAATGCCAGGGCCAGGAAGTGGGAGCGGGTGGGTTGGTGGGCACAGGGAGGGGGAAGGGAACAGGGTTTTGTTTTTGTTTTTGTTTTTTTATTTTGATTTTATTTCTCTTTTTTTTTTTTCCAGAGGAGAAACTGGGAAAGGTGTTATCATATGACATGTAAATAAAGAAAATATCTAATAAAAATATAAAATTAAAAAAGGAATACCTTAGTTATGTAATACACTAAAGTTTTATTCACATTTTATCTTCATAGGCTATTGAAAGATTTAAAACATGTGACCACCACAATGCCAAATGAATTATATTTTATGTCCTAGTTTATATATATATATATATATATATATATATATATATATATTTGTGTATGTTCCATAAGGCACAGATTATTTATGATTGCAAACTTGATACTGCCACATACACACAAATTCTGTCACCTGCTTAATATAAACACTATTATTACTTGGTTATTACATATTTCAGTAAGAGTATCAAAAGTAAAAGTAAAATGTGCTTTACAAGAACAAAAGTTGCAATTTAAGATACATCATAGAGCCGGGCGGTAGTGGCATACTCCTTTAATCCCAGCACTTGGGAGGTGAGGCAGGCAGATTTCTGAGTTCGAGGCCAGCCTGGTCTACAGAGTGAGTACCAGGACAGCCAGGGCTACACAGAGAAATCCTGTCTCTAAAAAAACCACAAGAAAAAAAAAAGAAGATACATCATAGAGATAATAACTAGAAGGAAGTAAAGAGGGTTAGAATTATAGGATGACTCCTGTAAACTACCCAAACTTCACAGGACTTAAGAGAAACCTAGATAACACATAGACATTTAGACATAATTTTTAAGATAATTGCAGTGTAAAAAGACTATAAAAATATTTTATTAAATTTATTCTCATGACAACTTCCCATTTCTCTGATTAAGAATGTAAGTAGCACCTTCCATTATACAAATGATGAACAAACTGAGAAAAAATTATTGCAACAGCACCATTTACAATAGTCACAAATAATATAAAATATCTAAAGGTAACTCTACCCAAACAAGTGAAAAATCTATATGACAAGAACTTCAAGTCTCTCAAGAAAGAAACTGAAAAAGACCACAAAAAATTGAGAGGTCTCCCATGCTCCTGGATTGGTAGAATTAACATAGTAAAAATATCCATCCCAACAAAAGCAATATACAGATTCAACACAATCCTCATTAAAATTCCAACACAGTTCTTCAAAGACATAGAAAGAGCAATACTCAATTTCATATGAAAAATAAATCCAGGATAGTGAAAACAATTCTTAACAGTAAAAGAACTTCTGGGGAAATCACCAATCCTGATCTCAAGTTGTACTACAGATCAATAGTGGTAAAAACTGCTGTATTGGTACAGAGACTGACAGGTTGATCAATGGAATAGAATTCAAGACCCAGAAATAAAACCATACACTTATGGACACTTGATCTTTGATAAAGCAGCCAAAAACATACAATGGAAGAAAGAAAACATCATCAATAAATGGTGCTAGACTAACTGGTAGTAAGTAGGTAGAAAAGTGAAAATATATCCATGTTTGTCACCTTGCACAAAGCTCAAGTCCAAGTGGATCAAAGACCTCAACATAAAACCAGATAAACTGAATCTAAAAGAAGAGAAAGTGTGAAAGAGCCTGAAACTCATTGGCATGGTGGTAGTAAGGGAGCATTTCCTAAATAGAACTCCAATGGCTTAGGGTCTAAAATCAAGAATTGATAAATGGGACATCATCAAACTGAATAGCTTCTATAAGGCAAAGACTATAGCCAATAGGACAAATGGCCAACCTAGAGATTGGAAAAATATCTTCACTAACTCCAAATCTGTAGAAGGCTAATATCCAAAATATATAAAAAAAATTCAAAAAGCTAACCTCCAAAAAACCGAACAACCCAATCAAAAAATGAGGTAGAGAATTTATCAGAGAATTCAAATCAGACGAATCTCAAATAGCTGAGAAGCACTTAAAGAAATGTTCAAAGTCCTTAGTGATGAGGGAGATGCAAATCAAAATGTCACTGAGATTCCACTTTACACCAATGAGAATAGCTAAGATCAAAACCTCAGGTGACAGTACATGTTGGCGAGGATGTGGAGAAAGAGGAACATTCCTTCATTGCTGGAGGGATTGAAAACTGGTACAAGCACTCTGGAAATCAATCTGGAGGTTTCTCAAAAACTTGGAAACAGATCTACCTGAAGACCCAGCTATACCACTCTTGGGCATATACCCAAAAGATGCCCTACCATAGCACAGGGGCACATGTGCCACTGGGTTCACGGCGACCATATTGTGATATCCAGAAGATGGAAACAACCCAGATGTCTCACAACAGAAGAATGGATACAGAAATGTGGTTCATTTACACAATGAAATACTACTCAGCTATTAAGAATGAGGACTTCATGAGTTTTGCAGGCAAATGGATAGAACTAGAAAATATCATCTTGATTGAGGTAACACAGACCCCCAAAGGACATAGTATGTATTTACTAATAAGTGAATATTAGTCCCCCCCCCCAAAAAAAAAGAAACATCCAGAATACCCAGGATAAAACCCACAGAACTCATGGGTTAACAAGAGCTCAAGTGAGACTGCCTCAATCACTCTTGGAAGGGAGAAGAAAGCAGTTACAGCATAGGGGGTTATAAGTGGGAGGGGGCAGGAGCAGAGGGAGGAAGGGATCTGGGTTGGAGAGGGGAAAGGGAGGGGAAAAGGGGAACATGATCAGGTGTTGGGGTTGGGGAAAACAGGACTGAAGCTCTGAGGGCCAGGAGAAATAATGGAAACAGGCAACCTTGAGAGGTAGGAGGTGGGAGGATCCTGTAGAATGTGTGAGAAACTTGGGAGGCGAGAAATGGTCAGGACTCAAAGGGAGAGACTTTAGATAAAATTCCCAACAGGGGGAGTGGGAACTTCCCACAGTCAAAAACTCTGATCCGTAATTATCCCTGTCTAAAAGAAGTGTAGGGACAAAATTGGAGAAGAGACTGAGGAAAGGAGGACCAGTGACCAGCCCAAATTGGGATCCAGTTCAAGGGGATGTTCCAAGTTCTGACAATATTATTGATGCTATGGTGTGCTCAAGAAAGGAGCCATGCATTCTATCCTCTGAGAGGGCTAACAAGCAGCTGAAAGAGTCAGATGCAGATACTTGTATGCAATCAATGGACAGAAACCAGGGACCCCTATGGTTGAATTAGCGAAAGGCTGGAAGAAGTTGTGGAGGAGGGCGACCACATAGGAAGACCAGCAGTACCAACTAACTTGGACCTCTGAGACACTGAACCACCAACCACGCAGCATACATTAGCTGATATGAGGCCACTGACAAATATATAGAAGACTGCCTGGTTTGGCCTCAGTGAGAGAAGAAGCATTTGAGGACCCAGAGAGTTGGGAGGTCTGGTGGGTTGGGGTGGGGTGGCGACATCCTCTTGGTGTTGGGGAGGAGGAAAGGGATGAGGAATAGTGGGAGGGGGATAATGACTGGACTACAAAAAAGATTAAATGATGATGATGATGATGATGATGATGATGATGATGATGATGATGATGATGAAGAAGAAGAAGAAGGTAATAATAGAACGCAAATAGCATATATCTTGGGGCATAAACCTAAGTATTTAGAAAGGATATTTGTGCTATATAAGTTTAACTGACTAATAGAAGTAGGTTCCCCCTAAGGCCTAAGTCTTCTTCGGTTATGAGTTTTTAACTGGGTTCACAGTAAAAAACCACAAACTTTATCATGAAGACTTGGTCTCAAACCAAGCAAAAAGTACATGGTTACCTCTATAACAGTTGTGTCACTATTTTATCAGGGCACATATTTTGCCTGTCAGGTTGTCATCGTTCAACAGATTATCAGCTGTGTAAGGTGTCTTTTCTCTCATAGGACCCTGTATTGTACTTTCCAGCGTATACAATCTCTTTAGCAGTGAGAAAGCTTCCAGTTAAATACTAGTAAACTGTGTAGATGCTATGAGAAATGTTACATAATTTTCAGTGTTCTTATTATTGAATGAAATATAACAATTCCCTGTAGATCAGCTCAAAATATGATGTCTTGTAGTACATTGCTCTAGTTTGCATATTTATTATTATTGTTGTTGTTGTTATTCTTATTATTATTTGAATGGAAGATGTCGCAGAAGACTTCTTTTACATTTT
Source organism: Montemys delectorum (assembly GCA_019843815.1). NCBI lineage: Eukaryota > Metazoa > Chordata > Mammalia > Rodentia > Muridae > Montemys > Montemys delectorum. The sequence continues at coordinate 25,582 of JADRCD010234948.1, forward strand.
CCATTTTCCCTATTTTTTTCCTCCATTTAAAAATGGGTCATAAGCCAGGCAGTGGTGGCGCATGCCTTTAATCCCAGTCCTTGGGAGGCAGAGGCAGGCAGATTTCTGAGTTCGAGGCCAGCCTGGTCTAGAGTGAGTTCCATAACAGCCAGGGCTACACATAGAAACTCTGTCTTGAAAAAACATACCAATAAATAAATAAATAAATAAACAAACAAATAAATAAAAGAAAAATAAAAATGGGTCATGGAAACATTTTTATCTTCTTTTCATTTAATACTTTAATTGGAATGTTCATCAAAATTTTATTGTCAACAAGAGACACACAACAATGATAAAAGCAATATAATTGAGTTTTGCTCATTGTGTTGGAAAATGAATGCATGACTTTATACGTAAAAAATGCTTGAGTTTTCTTTTATTTTGAAGTTTATATTATCCTGGAAAACTTATAGGAGTCTAAAACATGCTGTCAGTGGGCTCATGCATTCAAGTTAAAACCAATATTCTCCTTGCCTATCTGAGTGAGGTGTTTTCTAGTATTATACTCAACTTGGTTTTGGACACAATAAATTTTAGGCTAATAAACAAACAAACAAACAGCTTGAATTCAGAGGTTGTAATTCACTCAGGGTTCTTTTATTGTTGAGTTGTTTTTGCTCTCCTGGGTCTTTTGTGTTTCCATATGAAGTTGAGAACTTCTCTTACCATGTCTGTGAAGAAACCAATCTGGTGGTTTATCAGAAAATTGGAAATAGTTACAGTATACTCTTCCTGAGAAGCTATACTCTTCCTGGAAATATACGCAAAAGATGCTCCACTATACCACAAGAACATGACCTCCATTATGTTCATAGCAGCCTTATTTATAATATCCAGAAGTGGGAAACAATACAGATGTCCTTCAACTAAAGAATAGATATGAAAATATGGTTTATTTACACAATGGGATACTATTCATCTTTAAAAAATTAGGACATCATAAATTTTGCAGTCAAATGGAGGGAACTTGAAAAATATCCTGAGTGTGGTGACCAAGTCCCAAAAAGATATGCATGGTATGTATTCCCTCACAAATGTATATTAGCCAAATACAATGAATACCCATGATACAACTCACAGACAGTAGAAAGCTTAACAAGAAGGAAGGCCCAAGTGTGGATACTTCAAGCCCACTTAGAACGCAGAACAAAATAATCATGGTAAGCAGATGAAGAAACTTGGGTGTGAGAGGGGAGAGGGAAGGGAAAAGGTGGGATAGGATCAGTTATGTGGGGAGACAGAATACAAGCCCAGAGGACCAAGAGAATGAGCTGTAATTTTCAGCAGTAGGAGCTAGGGGTTGGGGGAGGGAACCTCTAAAAAGTTCCAGAAACCTTGAGGGGATCCCAAGACTCAATGGGAATGACATTAGCTAAAAAGAGGAATAGTGAAAAATGTAAACTAGAGAGATCACCTCCAGTAGATAGACATGGTCTCCAGTTGAGCCAGGAGGGCCAACTACTCATCTTCAAAAATTTTAATCCGGAATTGTTCCTGTCAAAAGGAAATGCAGGGACAAAAATGGAGCAGAGACTGAAAGAAAGGCCACCCAGTGACTGGCCCATCTTGGGATCCATCCCATTGTGCACACAAAGTCCTGACACTATTTATTACTGATGCCATATTGTGCTTGCAGACAGGAGCCTGGCAAGGTTATCCTCTGAAAGGCTCTACTAGCAGCTGACTGTGACAAATGCAGATACTTACAGCCATCCATTGGATTGAGGTCTGGGATATATGGAAGAGTTAGGTGAAAGACTGAAGGAGCTGAGGGGGATTGCAACACCATAGGAGAATACAGTGTCAGCTAACTCAGACCTCTCAGACCTACCCTTTAGAGACTAAAGCCAAAAACCAAGGAGCACACATGGGCTGGTCTGTGGCCCTGGGCACATGTATAGCAGAGGACTGTCCTGTCTGGCCTCAGAGGAAGAAGATGCACTTATTCCCGTGGAAACTTGATGCCCCAGGAAAGAGGGGTAGTGGTGGAGGTGGGTGAGGGTGGGTATGCACGTGGGGGAACACTCTCTCAGAGACTGGGGGAAGGGGATGGGGTGAAGAATTTGTGGAGGAGGGACCAGAAAGGAAAACAACTTTTGGAATGTAAATAAATGAAACAATTCCATTTAAAAGAAGATTATATTTTCATAGCTTAAGAAAATTAAATATTTTCATTAGCTTATTCTCTTTATGTGTGCATTTGAAAATTTTTTATTACATTAAAATTTTAATTTATTTTGCATGAATATGTATATGAGTGCATGCATGTTTACAGCCACTACAAATGTGTGGAGGTCCAAGGACAACTTGCAGAAGTCAGTTCTTTTTTTTTTTCATAAGCATCTCAGAGACTGAATTCATGACATCAAGCTTGACAGCAAATATTTGAAGTATTTGTAGCTGTGGAGCCATTTTCCAAGTCTGATTATATCTTTCTCTCTGTCTCATCACAGAATCAGGCTTTCATCAAAATCTACAATTTTTGGTTGGACATTGGAAATACACGATCGTTCACTGAATTGCTCATGTTGCTTCCTGAACCCTGGTGATGTCTGAATTGGAGGAGAGACTGTAGCATTCAATAGCAGACAGTACCATAAAACACAGTTTAAAAAAAGAGCTCATATATAAACAAGAAAGATGTGAATCTCAGAGATAATACAACAATCAATTTCTCTCCAAACAGATGCTCTAAAAATGTTCTATAAAAATACTATTTGAAATAAAATGTTTTTCTGAATAATGTATGTAGTGTTTTCTTCTTGACTTACATTTTTTTCTAAATACTTACTCTATACAGATTTCCTAACAAAGCATTAGTTTATGAACACATTCCTCAAGTAATAACTGCCTGCCTTCCCTAGAAGCTCAACTTAACATGTCTATCCTGAGCTGATTTTAGATGATGCTTATTTTAACTTGTTCACTAGTTTAAATTTTCCTGAAACATTCTATTCAATAATCTTATATTTCTATTCTTATGGAAGAAGTTTGCATCCACACTGCAGATACTTTCTTACCACCCACCCTGCATTATTGTGCTTAAGGCTTTAGATGAATTTGAAGCACCATTTACATTTAAGGAATCAGAATAATATGCATTCCATATTCATTCAGTAGATCAAGAAATGCTTATTTTGTATTTTTATTTTCCCAAGCATTAAGTGTGACAACACAAGATAACGGGAAAACAAACAAGCCACATCCCTGCTTTGTAGAAGCTCACAGTCTGAATGGGAATATCAAAAGGTAGTAGTGTGGCAATTTCAGGACTCTTTATTAGATACATATTGGTAATAATACTGTGGTTAGCCAGGACCTCAGCAGGAAGCAGCTGACATACTCAAGCTGACTCTTTGAACAGAGTTTAAGAAAGAAGCTACTTACAATACTGGGGGTGGAGTTTAAGACAAAGGATAGTGGATTATGAAAAGAATACTCAGAACAACTGCTGGAACACAGGCATCACTGTCTTGACAAAGTCAGCTGGCAGGAACCATGACCTTGGAGAAGGATATAAGCAACTTTTGGCCATGTGGCAAAGAGGAAGTTGGAGACCTTTGACTTTACTCTCCTTTTGCCCCTAATTTTCTAGCTGTGAGTAAAGTCAAGCACAAGTCAAGGAATGAATGAATCTTTTAATGTAATTATTAACAGTCGTGATCACAAGACTCAAAACATTTCAAGGAAAGATGCAATGGATTTGTGAGTCTACGAAATGTTTCTTACCACCAATGCCACATAATTAATCTTTGTAAGTAACCTCCATTAAATAGTTATTCTAATCTTGAATTTTCAAACATAAATGAGGTTCAGAGAGTGTGAAGATGTATGGAATAGTAACTGATGTGTCCAAGTGAACATTCCCCAGTAGAACAAGGCATGCATGGTTTATTACTAGGTCTATATGTTGGAATTTATACTCAAGTAAATATTGAGGCATTGTGGAGACATAACTTATTTCCTCTATAAATGGGCCTAAGAGACAAGATTGTTAGGAAAGACTGCCTGAAGGGGCATAATGGCTCTTCTTAACCATGAAAAAAGAGTAGTGTAAATAGAGGAATGTGAAAAAAGGAAAAATATTGTTAAGTGTAGGTGACAGAAACAAATATGTACAGAATTTACAAAATAGTGCCATGATTACAAGTACTGGTTGAATTTGGAACAAAGGACAAGAACAATGAGAAAAATAACACTGTGGGGAACTATAAATGGGTGAAAGTTTACAGTTCATGTTTAGGTTTGATGGTTCATATAAACAAATGAACATAATTGCTATAAGTGAATATTTAGAGAAGGATCATTTCAGAGAGACAGTGTGATAACATATTACTACATCCAAACTCTTGCTACTGATCATCACTGCTGTGCTCTAGGCCAACATTGCCTAGTTTTATCACTATAAACTTTCTATTTTCTTCCAAACAATATGTGTATTGTCCTTTTGGTGGGATTCAGACTCCTAAATCCATTGCAAAGGATACATATATAAAAGAGTTACCCAAAATTTAAATCTAACAGAGGATTAGTAAGCCTTTTAGTCCAGAAAGTCTGTAATAACACATTGTTATAGATTAGTCTGTATAGCACTTAAACACAAGCCCTAGTGTATTAATGAAAAATATTTACAGTTTTGCATATAGACTATCATGATACAGAGAAAAATCAAAGACACATAGAAACACACGCACACACACACACACACACACACACACACACACACATATACAAATCACTACCACCACCAAAACAACAGAAGTTAAGAATCATTGATTATTAATATTGTTCAATGTAAATGGACTCAATTACTCAGTAAAAACACACAGGCAAACAGAGTGGATGCAAAAAGAGGATCACTCATTGTGTTGTGTACAGGAAATAGACCTTAACACCAAGATAGACAATACACAGGTAAGTGTTGAAAAAAGGCTTTCCAAGCAAATGCACTCAAGCAAGCTGTTGTAGCCACTCTAATATCTAGCAAAACAGACTTCACATGAAAATTAGTCAAAAGAGATTGAGAAGGACATTTTACATTCATCAAAGGAAAAATTTACCATGATGACACTTCAGCTTTTAACATCTATATCCCCAAAGCAAGGGTAACACATTTGGAAAAGAAACACTACTAAAGCTTAAATCACAAATTAAACCTCATACATTAATTGTGGTAAACTTAAATATTCTACTCTCACCAATGGACATGTCATCTATACAAAAACTAAACTGAGAAATAAAGGAGCTAACAGATCTTATATATATATATTAGAACATTTCACCCAAACAAAAAAAGAATGCACCTTCTTCTCAGCACCTCCTCGAACCTACTCCAAAATTGACCATATAGTTGTTTACAAAATAAACTTCAACAGATATAAGAAAGTTGAAATAATGCCTAGTGTCTTACTAGACAACCATGGAGTAAAGGTGGAATTCAACAACAAAAACAACAGAAAACGTACAAACTCATGAAAGCTGAGCAACTCCCTACTGGATCACTTTTGGGTCAATGTAGAAATAAAGAAAGAAACTAAAGACTCCCCAGATTTCAATGAAAAGGAATACAAAACATACCCAAACTTATGGATCATAGTTAAAGTAGTATTAAGACAGAAGTCCTTAGCACTAAGTGTCTCTATAAAGAAAAAAGGAGACATCTCATACTAACCTGGAAAATAATTGAGATTAACACACATTTTCTCTTTTCGCTCTCTCTCGCTCTCGATTTCTTTCTTAATACTTGTTTCTTTCTGTTTCTCTCTCTCTCTCTTCTGTCTCTCTCTCTCTCTGTCTCTCTCTCTCTCTCTCTCTCTCTCTCTCTCTCTCTCTCTCACACACACACACACACACACACACACAAACCCACACCACACATACACATACACACAAACATACTCCTGAAAATTAATATTGATAGCTGGACAAAAATTTCATTTACATGTTATATGGCTTTATTTAATTGACAGAATTAATAACAGATTTTGAGGTAGGTATGATTGAATAAGAATAAATAATCTTGTGTTCAGAATGGACTGGTAGTAGAAGGGAACAGGATATATAGTATATATGCATATAATTTATTATTATTATTATTATTATTATTATTATTATTAATGAATTGAAAAGTTTATTTGTGTTACAGTATCTGCAGCCAGTTTTCCTCCTATATCATTCTCTCTCCTTTTTAGTTATTCAAGAGAAGACTTTTTTCTGTAACAGTTTTGGATATCCTGGAATTTTCTTTGTAGACTAAGCTGGTCTCTAATTCAAGATACCAGCTCTCACTATCCAACTTATAATTATCTCCTTTAAGACCATGTACAGTTAGGTAGATGCAAATATTAAGTCTTAGAAGGTCCTCTGTCCCTAGTGTCACTACCACAGACCTCCCTTCACCACTCTTGGAAGTAGCCAAGTTAAATTTGGTTCATAATTTAGGATGTGGGCTGTCAGGGTGGCTACCAGGTTAAGTGTAAGTTTAGAGCTACCCAAAACCAGTATGGGCTGTTCTGTAGGACCCTGGTGAGGTGGCAGAGAGCATTTGTGAAGTCCATGATCTAAAACCATAGCTGCACCCATTCTGATCAGCCATGTGGCCAAGAAATAGGTCCTTCCTTCATGGCTTCTGGTTCCAGAAGAAGCCTTTTGGCTTAATTAAAAGTCTTTTAATTAATATTTAACTTAAATGACACAAGTAATAGAAATTACAAATAATAATCATGAATGCATGGATTTTCAACACATTAGAGTCACCACTGAGAACAACCAAGTATAAGGTTGGAAAGTATGTCTCACTCAAGCAAATCACTATCCTATCACCATTAAAGAATCTGGTGTCTTTCTTATTTTAATGCCTTTAGTTATTACATTTTTATATTGTATAAAAATCAAACACACACACACACACACACACACACATGCACGTATGCATACACACTGAAATTTTCTTTTTTCTTTATTATATTCTTGAAGTTTGTTTTTAACCAAATGTGCATTTTTATTTTTATTTATTTGTGTGTCTATGTGTATGGGCATGTGAATTTGGATGTCCACTAGGCAAGAAGAGAGCATCAGACTTGCTCAATCTGGAAGTTTAGCTGGTTGTTAACTGACTGACATGGCTTCTGGGGATCAAACACCAAACTTCTGGAAGAGCAGCCAGACTCCTGAGTTCTGAAACTCTAATTGCTCTTCAATTTGACTAGCTTTAAACTACTTAATGATGAACTTAAATTCTATTTTGTGTTTATAGATAATTTTGATATCTTCCCTTCAAAAGAAATTAACTTGCCAAATTTTTTCCTGCTTGATTTTCTTATTTGATTTATGGATTCCACTGAACATTCTAAGCATCCTGTTTACCTGATACATATATAAAAACCATTGTCTTTTCACTGGTCTTTCTTTTTTTGCTCTCAATATGGAAAATTTTTCTGAATCTCTATTACTGAGTTATAATTTATAGATTATGATATTAATAATTTATATCTATGATTCTATAAAGATTTTCTAAAAACCATAGCATTTCTCTTTTGTAGATGTTGTAGATATTTCAGTGTTTTGTACTCCATCTTTATAACTTGAATTGGTGTAAAATGGGAATGATTTCCCTTCTCTTATGTGGTTAAACAATAGTCCAATGGAAGTATTTTGTTTCGCTAGATGATATTTGACATGGAAACAAAAACGATGGCCAAGGTATGCAGAAAGACTGACTGTAGAGTGTTCAGCCCTGAATGGATGTCTATATACCCCCTACTGTTTCTGAGGCCCATTGAAGAAGAGGTGTTAAGAAAGTATATAAGATTCAGAGGTAGCAGATGACAATAAACTATTACTGTTTCTTAGTGTTGTACTTGTGAATTCACAGCAAATAGAAAGAGTTGTAAAAGGTAAATTCAGACAGAATCTAAGCATGGAGGTAGTAGGTAGTTTTGAAATCCCACCCCTAGCTGGGTAGCTATTGGTAACTGATAGCTCCTTG
>JADRCD010234949.1:0-16508 GCA_019843815.1 Montemys delectorum
AAAAAAAAAAAAAAAAAAAAAAATTATAAACCAGAATGATCAGAATGGTTTAATACTATGTAACTATGTATTAACATTATGTGTTGGTAACATAAATTCATTTACATGAATAATATAATGTTAAATTTTCAGATCTTACTAAGCATTATTCACAATATAAGAGTTTAACTCAGAAATCAGTGTACCTATTCTTCTGATCATTAATGTAGGAGTGTACTTTGAGTGAGTATAACCACCACTATTGTTGTTGATTATTTTCGCCTAAGATAATGATTAATATACATAGAACTTGAAAATAATTTTAAAATAATCTATATTCGATATTCTAATCTATATTAACCATTAATATTGAAAAACATTAATTTAAAATTAATGTATGTTAATATAAATTCTTACATTAAAATTGGTCTAGTCAAAACATTGTTCTTTCACAAAATTTTTAAATTGCTCTAATGAAAGGTACAAATTTTCACTTCCATTGCATAGGTGTTATATTTATATAAAATGTGGTTCAGTCTTCAACTTAATCTTCAATATTTAGTCTCTCTAACACCCTGAACGCATTCTGTATGTAGCATTTGGTTAACATCATCTCAGCTGTATCTGTGGAACGCAGGTGATCTAAGCAGTTTTATTTTCTGTCTGTCTTTATTTGGAACAGTGATATTTGACAGACCTGAAAAAAAATACTTATGATAACAAGTTAAATATATTTGAAAATCATGTTCCCACAAATTAATTTAACTTTGGTTCCATAAGGTGAGAAAATGTGGTGAACTACCATTATTAAATACATGATTATGGAGAGAAATACCTGAAGAAACATATTTCTCCATATTATTTCTCTAAGTAGATGTTTAAAGCAATACCAGTCATAGACACAAAAAGTCTGCCGATAAATAAGAGTTTTCCAAGAAATTAGGATTATGTTACTCAAGCAGTAATACATGAGGTGTTGCAGGAATTGACTTAGAATCAGTTCTTTTGCAAGGTTCTGTGTATTTCTTGCTTTGTATGCTAGAATATTATTAGAGTGATAAGTAAATAGCAAAGCTCATATGATGACTAAAGAGTGAAATACATATCAAATTTCAGCTAAGAAGAATAAGACGTGCAAACTGTATATTGGAATTGAAATTTTGAAATCAAGACAGAGGTGAAGATATATACAGTATGACTATAATGAGAAAAGAAAAATAACTTTCTATGGATCTGAACTCTAAACTATAATCTCAATTTCAAAAGACAACTTAAAAGAACAAAAATGAGTAAGATGATGATGATGATAATGATGATTAATCTTGTGTTTATATAGATAGTCACTCTGTGGGTACAACTTCTTCTCTCCAGATAAGAACCTGCATGGCAGGTTCTTGGAATGCCTCTTCATGTATTTGAAGCAATCCCACCCTAGCCAATAATGAACATTCACCCTGAATATCCCTAAACACTCCCCAAGATTTATATAGCCCTTGTTGACCCCAAATAAAGTTGATCTGTCTCACTGAAGTCAATCCATCTGTAAGTACTCATGCTGACCAAACTCTGCCCCACCTCCACTTCTCCACTGCCCTACCCACCGCCACCCCTACCTCTGTCCTCTCAGACCCATGGCCAAAACCTCCCAAGGAGAAGGGAAGGTCAGACATACCCATATGAATAATTCTTAAAAACATGGCTTAGGTATTTAACCTAGATAATATAGTCAATGTGGTTTTAAAACAACAAACAGACAAACAAAAACCAAAAGAGTAATTGTAGAAATATATGTAGATAAAAGAAAGGCACCTTAAGCCTACAGAGATGGGAAATTGATGGAAGGCAAGTGAATTCGGGGAAACAAACAAATAGCATATAAAAGCTAGTCATTAATGTTTGTTATGTGGATGGCCATGGTGCTTCTGGGCTAAAATAGCCTAAAGTTGTCTTCTGTCCTCAACTTTTGCACTTCTCAGAAGATAGCAAGAGTGATGCACTTGTTAGCCTTTGCCCTGCATGTAGACAAAGAGAGAAGGGAAGCCTTCTCTTAAATCATCTTCAATATAGAGTAACTTTTATGTGAAAGTGGCATGTTGTATCTTGACTTGGACAGGGCTTCATTTAACCCAGGATATTCTTGAACTCATGATGTAGGTAAGAGTGATCTTGAACTGTTGATTATTCTGCCTCTACTTCTCAAGTACTGAGATTACAAGCATAGAACACTAAAATCCATTTATTATATGATGCTCATGATCAAAGTCAGTCTTTCATGTAAACTTTGTACTTATATTCTCAAGCGCAAAGTGACTTTTTTGAACCTTAATTTTCATTATCTTCTTCATTACATCTAGAGTTATTGAGAAGACACTCTAACAACATGCTGTTACCATCCCAGAAGCAGGGGCTCCAGAATAAATAAAAGAGGAAAAATGAGAAAGCCTGACTACCCCTATGCTTTTTCCAACATGATGGACTGTGCAAACCACACCAACTCAGCCTCTTTTAAATGTCTCTTGTCAGGTACTTAGTACACAGTAATAAGGGAAGTAACTAATACAGAAAATTGATATTATTCATGAAGATATTGTTATTATATACCTGACGCTATACTTTGCCAAACTTTGTAGATGGTTTGTTGAAGGAATGTGGAAAAGTTTTCTGCTTTTAATCAACCAGAGTGACTTCATCTTAAGATTAGAAGCCATCTTGTTACAAGGTCAAAATAAGTTTATTTCTGTTTTCATTTATACTTTAACTTATATTTGACCAATTCTTGACCCATTTTCTGGACTTTGACATGTTACACACTATATATCCTGACCTGATAATGTAAAATTGGTCAAATAAATTTGAGATGCTCTAACTTCCTATATAAACAAAAATTTCACAGGTTTTTGAACTATATTATCCCTAATTTTGTTGACCTTCAGTACTATTTTCTTAAACCCTCCTCTAGAGAGATCACTCTTCCTGACAGAAAACAAATCTCTCTTGATTTGACAAAAAAAAAAATTGGGGTTGTGGTTTTTATTTTCATTCAGTGACTAGAGAATGTTAACTACAGAAGCCCTAGATTGGTATAAGCAATGTACAATGGGTCTCCCAGGTGGAAATGTCCTGCCAAAGTCCAGAATCATAATAGAAGGCAAGAATAAAGACTGTTGCATCGAATGAGAACTCTATTAGGAAGTACGCAAGAGCCTATTTGTGTTGCATACTTTAGTTCGAATTTTTTTTTTAATCAGGTGTGAATACCTGTGTATCTGTTTGTGAGTATATGCATGTTGATATGAGTTCCCTACAAAGACCAGAGCAATGAGATCATCCATGATCTGCAGTAACAGATATTGTGAGATGCCAACCTGAGTATTTAAAACAAAACTTAATTCCTGTGCTCTTAACAACTGAACCATCTCGCTTGTGCTTCCTCTTGCAGTCTTACAATCTAGGTACATTCTATTTGTATCCTAAAAACTTGAGTAGACTGATTGTAAAGTACTGGTCCTTTACTGGTACAACGTTCAGGCTTTGCAATGATTAATTTCCATTGTATTTATCCATCTATACTGTGAGATAACAAAAAAATGGAGCAAAAAGATAAAAATGTACAATTTTCTGAGGAAAAGTAATTTCTAGCTAGAGTTTCACACAAAAGTATACTCTTGGCATGAAACGTTTCTTTACTTATGTTAAAGTTAAGTACAAGGTAGGCTAGGATAAAGTCTCTATAATTGTTAAAAGGATTAGCAACATTAAGAAGAAAGTTGGGACTCTGACAATAAGAATGGTGACTTGAGAACCAGATTCCATGAAAAATGATATTCTTAGTGTAGGAATACAAATTCTATTGCAAAGAAACGAGCTGAAAATCTAGAATCCTCAAAATACTAAGAGAAAAATACTGTGTAGGAACTTCTTGCTACTATCCTCCCATCATAACACACAAATAGACACAAGGTTTTAGCCATGAAGACGCAGAGATGCTGCTGCCAATGTTTAAGCAACACCTTGAACCAACAGCAGACCTTGACTTCTTCAGTGCAGTGCTGAATTTGTAGGTATATGGTTGTCAAAAGGCAGTTACCCTTTCCAAAAGAAGCTACAGGAAACCGGACCACAAAGCTATGAACTCGAAGTCTGAGATTCAATAGTTACCTCATGATACTAGAATTGCCAGAATGGTGATTCACTGAGGAATCCTCTAAGTAGTCCAAGAGAAAAGTAATATTTTCTACAATGTAGGGCTTCCTAAGCCTCTTAGAACTTTTGGTGGTGTTCCAAAAAAAAAAAAGTAGATAATACACATAAAGACTTACATGTCTGGCTCTTATTTACACCTATCTATCCATCATCCATCCATCTATCTATCTATCTATCTATCTATCTATCTATCTATCTATCTATCTATCTATCTATGTATACTGGCTGGTTTTGTGTGTCAACTTGACACAGGCTGGAGTTATCACAGAGAAAGGAGCTTCAGCTAAGAAAATGCCTCCTTGAGATCCAGCTGTAAAGCATTTTCTTAATTAGTGATCAAGGGGAGAGGGCCCCTTGTGGGTGGTGCCATCCCTAGACTGGTAGTCTTGGGTTCTATAAGAAAGCAAGATGAGCAAGCCAGGGGAAGCAAGCCAGAGGGAAACATCCCTCCATGGCCTCTGCATCAGCTCCTGCTTCCTGACCTGCTTGAGTTCCAGTTCTGACTTCCTTTAGTGATGAACAGCAATGTGCAAATGTAAGCTGAATAAACCCTTTCCTCCCCAACTTGCTTCTTGATCATGATGTTTGTGCAGGAATGGAAACCCTAAGACACTATTAATCATCTATCTACCTGCTTATTATTTGTTTATTTATGTCTTGTTTGCACTAGATATGATACCATGGATACAAAAAAAGATTTATTGGGGATCAAAGTGACAAGACTTTCTTCTGGATGCATGGGAATATGGGGTATGGTGTGTGCTTGTAGAAGATAAAAATGGAGGAAAAGCAAATGGGTTCTATATGAGTTACCAGCATGGAGTCTTTGAAATGACACAGGCTTTTCAGATTGATTAAAGAGTAGATGATCTTGCCCAGGGTAATTGACCTTTGGGAGCAGATTAAAGGAGGTTTCTCATAGTTTAAGGGAAGTTGTAGGTAAATAGAAACCTTCCTTTAGGTCCCTGTTGACCTGGCCAAAGTCCTCCTAGTAGGCCAATGTTCTACACAGTGCCATTTTGGAGTATTGGATCTAACAGAATTATACTTTAAAGGACTATTTTCAGACTAAGTCAGACTTGAACTTAGATTTTTTTGTAAGCTAATGTTGAAAATTATAAATTTAAAAGACTCCAAGAGATAAATTAAATGCATACTTCATTAGGTGGTGACCTGGTACCTTTTAGGAATTTGTGTTATGTTAGTGGTTAAAAGTGATGTTTTTGGATATTCACTTGACAAGGAGTGTAACTGTTATAGTTTACATTGTTAATATCCAGGATGTAGAATAAATTTGAAGATGTGTCTAGAAAAATGTTTCTAGTGAGATATAACTGAGTCAGGAAGACTTACTCTCCCCGTGTATACAATATCACACCTGATAGCACGGATTGAATAAAATGAGAAAACTGTCAAAGTTTCATTGACATGTTTCTTGTCAGTTTTTGGTTACATCAATGAGAGAAATGATGTACATATTTGATATTGGTATATTTGTTTATACCTCATTGAGAAGTAGACTTCTATAAAATATTTATGTTCACATTTCATAGAAAAAATAAAATTAGAACCAATTTTGGATAGTTGATTTTCATTTTTAGCATAGTTTATCTTTTGTTAAATAAAGTATTAATATGTTTTAAATAAATAAAACAGTTATCTTTTATAATGTTACTAACAATATACATGTTCACTCCTTACATCATTTCTTGTTTAATTGTCTTTGTTTAAAGACAAGTCAATACTTTATAACTTGTAGCAAAGTGAGATCTACAGAATAATAAAAACTAAAGCTGCTGAACACTTACTACACCTATCTGTTCAAATGCTCTTTGTCTGCAGTATAATTTAATATAAATGATTTATCTATGTTTGTAGGAAGATAGAGTAAAGAGAGCCACAGAAATCAAAACATCCAGAACTTAAGCTGCTTATGGAAAAGAACTGGAAGACCTGTGGAGGCACAAAAGAATAGGCAGCCTGATTTCACTGATGTAATAATATGCCCTTTCTAGTTTACTGAAAATTACAGATAAAAGCAAACTATTAGCCATATGTTGGATACTTTCAGCATTTAGTACTGGGTTCCCTATGATCTCTCTTGAGAAATTGTTTTTCCGGCTACTAGATTGACTTTGATTTGTATATCTTTAATCTGGGGGATATAGAAGTAATCTTTCAAACAGACAAGGTTTTCCTGGCATTTACTTTTTATTTTTAATCAGTATCATTATTTATCTTATGCACCTGTGGGTAGGTAAACAAGTTTATAGAAGCCAGAGGAGAAATCATCCAGTTAGATCCCATCTTCCATCATGATGGTTCTTGAAACTTAAAAAATGCCGATCAAGATTGGATGCTGTGTTCTTTACCTGCTGAGCTACCTTACAGGATTTTAAATTTTATTTCTATGTTGTTCCAGGTAAAAATATTTTAAATACAGTACCTTCACATCATTTTAATGATAATTTTAAAGTATATAAGAATCATAGATGTAATGTATGCTGCAAAATTCAAATGTAACTCATACTTAAAGTACACTGGTGATTATGATTTTTTTTTTCAAGACAGAGTTTCTCTGTGTAGCCAAGGCTATCCTGGAACTCACTCTGAAGACCAGACTGGCCTCAAACTCAGAAATCCACTTACCTCTATTTCCCAAGTGCTGGAATTAAAGGTGTGAGCCACCAATGACTGGTAGTGATTTTGATTTTAACAGATCATGTTACCAATCAGAAGAATAAATGTTTAAACTACAGAAGAACATTTTCATTCACACTTTATAATCATAATTCTAGACTTATGGCAATTTATATTTTTTATGTTTTGATTACATTTTTGTAAGAATGAAGATGACAAAGGGTTTTGAAAACGTATACATTTGATAGTGAATTCAAATTTTAGGAAAGCTTTAAAGTAGATTAGTAAGTAAGTGATGATGGAGAAGGGGATAGTGTTGTTAAAGAAAATATATTTACTTTTGAGTCATTTCTTTTCTATAACTATAATTTACTGTGGTTTTCAACACTGGTTGTATATTTTATGATGAAATGTTTCATTTGGAATTAAACTTGTTTTCTCTGTATTAAAGACTCTCGTAACTAATGCAGGACTAAAACTTAGCAACAGGAAAGATATTCCTGACTTTTGGAGAGGATCAAAATCACCAAATCCTTTTCAGTGGCTTAGTTCTTTGAACACTTTAAAGCTGGACCTGTTCAAAGTTACCATGTGGGCTGAGAGAGTTCCCTCTTCTCTATAGACTTGGATAATTTTTTTCTGGTTGTCATTTTGCTGCAGTAGTAACAAAATGTAGTTAGTAGTATGTGTCAGGGTACAGAGACATAAGAGCTTTAATCATTCTTACTCTTAAAATATTAGCTGCCTCTGTGAACTAATTAACTATGAAATGGGCCTACCTATACAAATGAGTAATAATGGCAAAATCAGGGACCCCACAAGGGAAACAAAACAAAGCAAAGCAAAACAAAACAACAACAAAAAGGAAAGATCAAAACAAGCAAACAAACAAACAACAACAAAACCCCAAACTCCTTAGGAGATGAAGAATTTCACTAGAAGCCAAGTCATTTGAACTCACTGGTTTAAAATCACTAATAATAAGGCTGGCATTTGCTTTTGCGGGCAAAAGGAAAGGTTTTGAATATGTAGCATATAGCAATTATGAAACAAAAATTGCATTTGATTTATTCTTCTTTGCCCAGACAGCATAAAGGTGCATGCCCATGAATGTTGAGATTTAGTGATGAGAACTGTTAACGTTCCTTTAGTAGAAGTCTTTATTGCATTTTCCCATAAGTCCATACAAATTTAACTCAAAGTTTTAAGAAAAGTTAGGCAGAGGTACCCTCTGTTTCTTCCTAAAATGCTAAGGCAAAAAGCTTTAGAGAGTGTTTTTTTGCCCCCTAGAAGACATCCACCTATTGATACCTCACAGAGAATCTAGCAAGCATTTGAGGGGAAATTGTGGTGTCAATATCTAAGCACAGATGTTCCTAAATATCTTACAGTGCTCAGAAAATCACAGCAAACAAGGCGATAATATTGCCTTGTAATATACAGTGTTGAGAATTACAAATACTTCAGTGGGCTACTTCACGAGCTTGAAATTTAATTTTATAACTGAAAATGTTATAAAATTATAACTATCAAACATATTCAGTTATAAAATTAAATTAAGTTCCCTATTTTGAATTTTGATTAGTCTGAATCACTACATGTGCAATGAACACTAGTCACACGAATGGATTTGCATTTGAAAGTTCCCAAGCCTCAAGAACTACTTACCTGAGTAGGAGGGGCCTTCATTCACATTTCTGGTGAATTGATGTACATACCTTGTCTGGACCTAGAATTCTTTTAGTTTTATTGAAAAGTACAGCAATATCATATCCAATAGAAACATGGTGAAAGTTGAGAGTGGAATTCCTTTAATATTCTTTCTGTGTATTTAGGAAACAATGATAATAATCATGTTCCAAGGGACTTCAGAGCTCATCTTTTCTAATTCTGGTATTTGAAAGATGGAGAGGATTGTACTTAAAGAAAAAAGTCAGTCCGCTACTGCACAACTTGTTGGTTATAAACTAGATCTGTAGGTACTTTGGGTATCACTATCAGAATGAGATCACAATTTGATGACTCTTTGAAATTGGTTTTCTGTATATTGAGATGCAATATTGGGATAATGTATAATGGATTTCTGCTTCAGCTGAAATATTTAAGAATTATCCTTCATGGCTAACATAACCTTCTAGCCATCTAGATTAGATGCAACTTACCACATAATTTTATTCTTTCTCTGGCAAGAACTCTCTCTGTGCTAATATCCATTGCTACTCAAAATATTTTCAAGATGCCATATGCCAAATGTAATATTCTAGTTAAATCATTTTAGAGCTGGAACTTCACAAAATCACATACCTCATGTCACAGAGATTAAAAGACAAGTCTCTAAAACTTCATGCATATCCATGAATATAAAAATCTCTCACATTTGTAAGAAAAAGAGACTCCCTGTCTTTTAACTGTAATCTTAACGAAAATTGTTAGTGTTGTTTTATTTTGTTTTCCTCCCTCTGGGTAGATTTCCTTGGACTTTATACTATTATATATTTATAGGACCATAACCAAACAATTTTCCTATTACAAGTCAATAACATTGATATTGTTTTTAAACTTGGCCATAAAATTAATCAGAAAAATATCTTTTCAGTAAAAACAATTATATAATATGTCACACCAGTGTGAAGTAAACAAAACTTATGGAAGTTTCACATATATTTTAAAGAGTATTTCTAATTGTGTTACAAATGACACTCTGAATTACCAAAATGTTATATAATCTAAGTAATGGCATACTGAGTGGTTTCTTTGAAGATACTTGACAAAATTGAAGCTTCAAGGACAAGATGTTTCAAGAAAATGGCAAAATGAGTTCTTTATTTAACATAATCTCATTGAGTGCATTACGATAAGATTTATTTCAAGAGTTAGCAAGTAAAACTTACTTGGAAATATTCAACATGTTAATGATCCATTGGGTCAACAAAGAATCATAGTCATTTATAGAAAGCACATTTTACTGTTATTATCTCTTTGGTTTAGAGGTAAGTTTGAAAAAGACTACTAATTATACAAAAGAATTGAATAATATACCTCTGTCTTCTATCTATCTATTTGTCTATCTATATGAAATTTCAAAGTTATTATAAAGATTATCATCAAAAGAGGTTCTAACATCATACCTGGTGGATTCTCAGTCAACATGCACTGCTTTGTTCTTTCCTTCTTAAATTATAAAGTAATTTTAAAGGAAGACACAAGAGATCATTGGGTGTATATAAAATTGTGAATTTTGATTTCTGCCTAAGAATGGATCAACTATTAATCCAAAGGTTGTGTCTGAAGTTAAGTTGAATTTAGAGAACTCTGCCTTTCATGGTTTGATTACTGAAAACCATTAAGGACATATTTTAAATTACAAATGTTCAGTGTTTAAATCGTGTGTGTCTCAGTGATATAAACCAGTCAGGGAATGCTCATCATGTGTCATCCACTACTCAAATCTTTGGTTGAAAGAAAACTAAAAGCCACTAAGAATAGTAAGATGTGGCATTTTGAAACTGCCATCCATTTCCATATGAAACAAGAAAAAGATGTTTCTATTACACAATATATCCAGTAAAACACTTACTAAGAATAGTAAGACGTAGCATTTTAAAACTGCCGCCTTTTTCCATATGAAACAAGAAAAAGAAAATGTTCCTATCACACAATATATCCAATAAAACACATTTCACTTTCTAAATGGGTATCTTGTTCCTGATGAGACACTTTTGTCAACCTGATAGTAATCCACATTCCTTTTAGTTTTGCCCCCTAATGAAGAAATAAATACATGTCTATATGTTCTCAAGAATTCTGTAGCTTTGCTCTTACTTTAAAAAAGAAAATAGAAAACATAGCATGATTCTGTTAGGAATGTGGAGTTACGTGGATGAGAAATTAGTTAAAAATTGAGTTGATTATGAGGTATAAAATATTTACACAAGAGCTCTGATTTTACTCTGTGTTTAAACATTATAATGAGAATCAAGAGTAGTCTTGATTAAAGATTCACTTTTGTTTACATCTTATAACATTTTTGTTAACTTCTGAGCTATTCAATTATGCTAATGAAAATGCCCATTGTGGGGTGTTTTTAGATTAAGGAATCTGAATCTCGGTTATCCAGTGATTGTCACTGAGGTAAACTCAGATGGAATATAGAAGTGGGCAAATCACATCCTATATGCTTTCTCGCCTAAATCACTGAAACTATACACAAAATTTAAAAAGAATAAATGTGAGAAAGTGAATTTAAATGTTTTGTTTTACTTTAGGGAATTTTGATAATATAGTACTAGTGAAATATTTTATTTATTTCTGGATCTGATGGGACATAATTACAATGCTAAAGTGTTTTATGGAAATATTTAGTAGGAGGCAATAAATATACAATATAGAATTAATAGTTGAAAACAACACCTTTTAATTAATGCAGATAATATATTCTCTACATTTATACAATTTGGGAAAGAAATATATATAAGGCAAAAGACAAAGCATTCTTTACAGCACTTTTAAAATTAGAATAGGATTGGGGTGATTCATATTTTTCTAGCCAACTGCAAAAGTATATATCACAGATGTGAGATATTGGTAATATGCTCAGCACAGTAGCCTAAAGTGAAATCAGGATCACAACATGAGAGTCTTCCTTATAATCGCAGACAGCTCACCTGGGTGAACTCATTTACTGTCCTTATTAATCCACAACAGGTAGAAAGCACACAGCAGAAATATCTGTAAATTACTGTCCACAAATATCTGGTATTTTCTTTGGATTCCAGGTGCATTTTTACACATTCAGGTGACTGCTTTGTAAGGTTATATAGCAGAGATTGGAAGTAAAAACAGTAGAGCTTTAATTATAATATTCCAATACAACACTAACAATTTTAAATATTTTGAATGAATTATCCATCATCAATTCATTCATCTTTATCTATCTTTACCATTTCTCTACTACCTATCGATCTATCAATCTATCATGTATCATCTATCTGCCTGTCTGCCAGTCTATCATCTATTTATCTACTATTTATGTATTTATCAATCTATTTATATATGTATCATCTATATATTATCTATATATCCATTTATCATCTATCTGCACATATACATATAATAAAACACTGTTGAACTATTTCCACTGGAGAAACAGATAGACGTATAAATTGCAATCACCCATATTACTTTTGTCATTCTCTCTTCCTAATTCTTGGCAAGAATCTTTCTGTCATTTTTCTGCACAGGACAGTGACAGTTGTGGCCAGACAGAAACAAGTGTTGGTTGGCAAGGCCACCACCTTATTAAATAAAGCTCTTTTGAAATCTTAAACTTAACATAAACCAATGCTGACTTTGTTGGAGTCTGTCCTCTCTGATTTTTCCTAGTGCTTTCCTCAGAAATTCTGTCAAATTTGGTCCTCTGATAATGAGCTGCCTTCTCATCTTTTTGTATTAAATGTAAGTTCTTCAGAAAACATTTCAAAATACAGTGAAAAACAAAGAGAAGCCAGAAGCCTACAGAATGCAAGTCTTTTGTTATTGTTGTTGTTAAGCAATGCTTGTACTCTATAAGTAATACGTTCTCTGTACTTATTTTTAACTTCCGTTCTATATTAACAACATCTGATTAATGCTAATTTTTGCCCAAGATGATAATTAAAACAGAAAGTTAGTATCATACGGAGTATTTGCTTTACGATTACTCCACCTACTGGAATTGCCTGTCTCTGACCACAAGTTTCTAGGACAGAGAAATGCTGAAAAATGGCGAACGGAACTGGAATTAATATTCATGTTGGATCATTTAATAGGAATGAAATATGAGATGAAACAATTAATTTTTTGGAGTGTGTAGTGATATTGTTCTTTAACAGGCCTAGTGCTATGTTTTATGTTCTGTTACTGAGTTATAATCACATCATGTAAAATGTCATACTGATCTTAAGGTGCTGCGTGGTATATGTACCTTACAGGATGTACAATTTAGTTAATAAGGAGATATCAGTTGTCTTGTTATCATAAAAATAAAAGAGAAAGTGTTCTATGGTCTCTGACATTGCAGAATTATATTCATATAAAGCAACTTAAGACGGACAAACTCTGTTTCATAATCCTACATCTCACGATGATGAAAATAGCTTTTTACAAACATTGTAAATTTTGAAAAAGTTAAAGGCAAACAAAATAACTTGCTAGATTTTAGAGATCACTTAGGGTCTGCCATGTTTTGCTCGACCAAAAGATACATTTTCATTTATTTTAATAAATAGTCTACCCCATTGCAGTCTTACAGTACAATATAATTTTCTAACATTTAACTGCAGTCAGATGAAGAACGGCATTTGTCTGGAACATCTAATTGAGCAAGTAATTTATAAATGGCACCACATGTTTAACAATTGTTTCTTAATAAGATAAGGCAGCATATTCCAAGATATGATAAATTATTAGGCTCAAAATCTTTTCTTGTTGATGAGTGAATCAAAATCCATTGAATTTGTTTTTAAAAAAAATCAAATGTGACATCTTCATATAATAATGTGGACATAAAATGAAAGTAAACTGACCCTGAATTTTATGTGCTTAATAAAATAATGCATGTCTGTTTATAATGCTAATATATATGTATAGGCAGTCTCTAGCACATTTTTATTACCTTTACTTTTACATGAATATAAAAAAATCAGAAATGGCATTGTATCAGTATCTAATGTGATTTGGAATCCCTCATCATATTACGGTAATGTGTGACTTAATATAAAAGTGATTAATATGAGAAATGATTGCATAATAAATCTTAGATGAAGTAGATCTGTTTTTATGGCTAATTTAGGTAAATATGTATTTCAATGAATTGTAGGCCAATTATACGTGCACTACATGTACAGTATATTCATAACTATTGCATTTAGTGACAAAACTCAGAATGATTTTATGCTGTTTGTGATAAAAAACATCTTTGTCTGAGCACAAAATGAAATCAAGCTCTTTCCCTCTGCAGCACAATAAAACATGTATTAAGTGCAAGTGCATCAACACAGCTGCTTACTGGCATTGTGGCTAAGGATGCAATAGTTTGGGCAAAATAAGAACTGGCTTGGATCTTTGCCAAAAGCTTGAACTGAAATGGCCCTAAAAGAAATTTACATATTTTGTTTAACATTTTTTTTACTTCTTTCTATGTTCTGTTTTCACAATGAAAGACTGGAAGACATCTTACTAATTGATTAATCTAAATACAAAAGCTCCAAAAAAGTAATAGCTAAATATACAACTAGGGAACAAAACACACCAATACTAATTTTTAATTCAAAGTTTATTCAAGTAGGTTTTCTTCTAAGTAAACTTATGTTGAAATCCTTATGTATTTTTTCAAGTAAACATAAAAAAAAAACCTTTGATTAACAAATAGAACAAAAATTTATATTTAATTCTGCATGGTTTTTGAGAAAGAATATTGATTGCACAATTATTTTGTGGCATTCCTGTGTATGGATAAATTATTTCTTGTTTCAGTAGTCAAAAGAGCACTGTTCAGAAAGAGTGCATGTTGAATAACCTGAGTGAATATGTAGTATTGTATTCTGGGACTGGGTTAAAGTAAAAATACTGATATTAATGAAATTGAATGTATTTCAAAGATTCACATTAGCAACAGAGAGGTCTATAACCTTGAGACAGTCTATCTCCTGAAACTTCTTTACATTCATATTAAAATAAGTTTGTGCCATACTGTTTGTGCCATTTGCATTACAGTTGTCTCAATTTCTCTGAAACAAAACAGGCTGAAAGCACAGAATTCTTCTTGCACTTGTAGAACATGAACATAGTATCTACAAGAGACTGAACACTAGAATAAGAAATAGATTAATCAAAGATAAAGGAAGGAAGGAGGGAGTTACAGAGAAAGAAGTGGAGTACTGTCTTAGTCAGGGTTCTCTAGAGTCACAGAACTTATGGTAGTCTCTATGTAGTAAAGGAATTTATTGATGACTTACAGTCTGTAGTCCAACTCTCAACAATCAACTCCCAACAACAGTCGGCAGCAGCTGTGAATGGAAGTCCAAGGATCCAGCAATTGCTCAGTCCCACAAGGCAAGCAGTCAAAGCAGAGAGCGCCTTCCTTCTTCCAATGTCTTTATACAGGTCTCCAGCAAAAAGTGTGGCCCAGGTTAAAGGTGCACCTTTAATCCCAGATGACCTTGCTTGAACTCGAAGATCTTCCAGTCTTAATCTTCTAGGATTCATAGCCACTATGCCACCACACCTTTAATCCCAGATGATCTTGAACTCATAGAGCTTTCTATGTTAATCCTATGGGATTCATAGTCACTATTCCTCAAGGTCTCCATGCCAAGATTCAGGTCAGAAACTTGTATCTCTCAGCCTCCAGATTAGGGCCACAGGTGAGCCTTCTAATTCTGTATTGTAGTTCATTTCAGACATAGTCAAGTTGACAACCAGGAATAGCCACTACAAGTACCAAACAAGAAATACATTGAAAAGATGATGCAGAAGATAGAAAAGGACACGAAAAACTAGAATAGAACACGTGGTGAAAGGCAATATCTGACTGAAGAGCCGTGGGTAAGAAGCTGAAAATAATAAGAGAATAAAGGGGCTGTGTTGCCAGGCGGTGGTGGCACACGTCTTTAATCCCAGCACTTGGGAGGCAGAGGCAGACAGATTTGAGGCCAGGCTGGTCTACAGAGTGAGTTCCAGGACAGCCAGGGCTACACAGAGAAACCCTGTCTTGAAAAACAAAACAAACAAACAAAAAAAAAGACGGTGCTGTGTCTTCCTCTGCTGCTATTTTTCTGTTGAGGGCTCAAGACTGTCAATGACTTCCCCTCTCCTAATTCTCTGAGACCAGGTTTATGAGTCAAATCTTCCAATAACAAAGACTAAACCTCTTTCTCTCCATCTTTAGAGACTTTGAAGCAAAAGTTGCCAGTGGGTGTGAATTTTAGCCATTGCTGCTGTGAACTCAGTCTCCTGTTCAAATGGATCAGTTTTCGAGGCCCCATGACTCATTAAATTGTTCACGAGATGTTTTTTCTCCTCAGTTTCTTAGAATTGTTATTATAGATGTTCACCTTCCTTGCCGCCAAGTTGCATGCTTGGCTTTGAGAGGTGTTTCTGAGAGAAGGGTATTGGAGAAAAGGGAAAGGGATGACTCAAAGTCAAAGCATGGGTACAAGTTGAGAGCCTTGTAGTTTGCTCAATATGACTACCTAAACAGTTCTCAGTAGATAGCTCTTGGCTCTGTAGTCTGTTTGAGGTAGCTTTCTGCTCGAGACAGCTCTTGTAGAAACAAAGTTTTGAGAATGCAAAAACAAAGTTTTTTGCAGTCAGAATAACCAGGCTAAGTTAAGGCCCACCAAAACAAAAATAACTGTTCTTGGAATAACTCCCCTATCCTGCCCTGTACTGAATTCCGAGAAAAACCACAAACTGTCCTGACCTTACCACCAAAATCCCTTGAGATATTAGTGGCTGACCAATGAGTTTAAAATATGCCAAAAGGGTCCTCACTCAGAGATTGGGGCCCTGGAAAAGACCTGTAGCATACCTGTCAAAAAAAATTAGACCTTGTGGCTGCAGGATGACCTGTCTGCCTGCGCATAGTAGCTACCGTGGCGTTACTGGTCAAGGACACAGATAAATTAGCTCTGGGACAGGACTTGGTG
>JADRCD010234950.1:0-11773 GCA_019843815.1 Montemys delectorum
CATTTTCCTCTAACCACAACGATACCTGTCCTGGAACCCTTGGTGCTTCTGCATACATTATTTTCTATGGCAAAAGGAATACATGGATATGACTCAGAAGATGAGCTTTCAGAGGGGAGAACACCCAGGATATACCAGCAGACCACGTATCCTCACTGAGGGTCTTAGACGCAGTAGGCTGTTTGTCTAGATAAGAGCAAAAACAATGTGATGATGGACAATGAGAAGGATGGGATGTTACTGACTCAGAAGATGAAGAAAGAGACTAGAAGCTAAGGAACTTGAGCAGCAAAGGGCAAGAAGATTAGACAACCCCTAGATTCCAATGGAGGGAGTGGCCTGCTGCCACTTGGATTTCAGCCCAAAAGACCTATGCTACTCTTCCCATCCAAACACTGGTAAAGATAAGTGTGCCAGTAAATGTGTGGGAAATTATTACAGTAACATGGTAAACTCAGTCAGTCTTGGGAGAACTTATTAAAAATAGGAAAACCAACCACAGCATCTTCAGTCTCATGTGTAAAAGAGAGAAAGAAAATAGAAGTTATGGAAAGGAATAAGGAAGAGAAAATCAGGGCTTACTCAGAATTTTGAATGCAACATCAATCATCTTTTCTGTTGAGTGTCTGTCTTGTCATTATTTTAAACAGAATGCCACCTAACACTTTGAATGAACCCTGAGAAAGGAACAGCAGGATGACCTTCTAGATTCGTAGGCAGAGGTGATGTCTTTGTTCTTAATTGTCTCATTCTTCTGGTAAACAGACCCTGACCTCTTCCTAAAGACTGATGGATACCGATCTAGGCTGAGGTTGCTGGCTGGCATGTGCTTGAGCAACCCATGAATGAAGGTTATTCCACTTCTGAACTGGGAAGCAGGAGTAAGTGGTCCTCTCACTCAATAACTACTCTCACATTCTGTCACTCTCTTCCAGAGGATCTGTGACTCATGGAAAGCATTCTGCATATGATTTGGTTTTAAGGTAGTTCTGAGCAAAATCCTGGCCCTGAGCCAAAGTCCATTACAACCTGGCTAATTCCACACTTAGCATATGGAGAACTGGTAGTGAAATGTGAAAGAAGATGCAGGTGAACCTCTAACAGCAGAAGCAGAGTTTTTAAATGTTTGTTTCATATGTAATAGTGGAAATTTTGACCCTCAGTTCAGAAAGACTCTAAGGTGATGAAGTGGTATGGTGGTTTGAATAGGTTTGGCCCACATACTCATTGGTTTGAATGCTTGGTTCACAGGAAATGCCACTTTTAGGAGATGTGCCTTGTTCAAGTATGTGTGTCCCTTTTGAGGAAGTGTGTCACTATAGGGATGGGTTTTGATGTCTTCTATTTTTAAGCTCTACCCAGTGTGTAATCAGAGCTTCCTCCTGGCTGCCTGGAGTAACAATTCCCTTCTACTGCCTATGCATCAAGATGAAGAACTCACGGCTCCTGCAGCACTGTGTCTGCCTCCACAATGCAATATTTCCTGCAATGAGAATAATGGACTGAACCTCTGAAACTATAAGCCAGCCAAAATTAAATGGTGTCCTTGATAAGAGTTCCTTTGTCTTGCTGTCCCTTCGAAGTAATGAAAACCTAACTAAGACAGGTGGAGAAGCTAGCCTCACTCAAGCTTTTGTATCATCTTTCCCTTTGTTGATTGAGATCTGCCCAAAGGTCCCATGAAGGCTTTGACTCTGTGCCCGATGAGCATTTGACACATGATTCACACTACTAGACATACAGGAAAGGGGAAGAAAGGAGAATAGGGAATGTGATGTTTTCTAAAGTCGATACTGAGAGTTACTCCTGGAAAGTTGGAGTCTCTTGGCATTCCTTGATCTAACTATTAGCCAAAGACACAGTAAGTCATACAAGGCAGGATAATAATAATCCTCAGTTATGAAAAGGGTCTCATTGCAGTATGTCACAAGGAAGCCAAAAGTCACTTAGAGCTTTGACCATGGGATGGAGGGGAAAAGTCACAGGCTTGAATTCAGACATCACTGAAAAGGGCTTCCATTTCTTCCTTTCTTGAAGTCTTAACTGTAATTAGTCTCTCACTGTCTCTCTCCGTCTCACTCTGTCCCTTTCTCCGTCTTTCTGTCTCCCCATCTGTCTCTCTCTCATGTGTGTATGTGTGTGTGTGTGTGTGTGTGTGTGTGTGTGTGTGTGTTTCTCCCACTTTTACTCTTTTTAATTGTACATAATTTGTCTGCATTGGTGGAGGATCATTTTGCCAAGGACTCAGAGACTTCACATCACAATGAAGGCTTAAATCAGAATGAAACGTTCATAATCTGCATAACTTAAAACAGAACTTCCATAAATACTTTAGTTTATTTCAGTAAGGTAAACAAATGAGCTTTTGTAAAGTTCCGTTAAATTTGGTTTTGATAATTGTATAATTGATGTATGACACTCTCATTTCTCTCTGCTAGTACATTTCCACCCCTGTCAACCTGTCTTCCCCTATCTTCTTTCCTGTGTCTTATTTCCCTATTCATGGCTTTTCATTTTGTTTGATTTCCCACAAAGTCTAAGAAGTGCTGTCTGTGTGATCATGGTTTTGAACCACGTATTGGAGCCTGTTGGAGTAGTCAGTGGATTCACAAGTGGAAACAATGAGTGTCCCTTCCTCTACAATCCTTCAGTTGTCAATGTTCAACAGGGAAGAGTAGGGCCCCATGCTCTCCCACCTGATATCTACTTATGCTGGACAAGCCCACTCTTGTGCTGGAAGCCATAGTTGGGAGATCATGTTTGTAATAGTTATGTCATGCCCAAAGGATAGTATGCCACAGACTTTCTCTCCATCCTACAGCTCTTACATCCTTTCCACTCCATCCTTGGTGATATATAAATGTCCAGTTTAGGACTGAGCACCTAACTACTGTGTACTGTATATGAGATAGTTGTATCAATGGAAATGTCTGATTTATTTGTACAGACATTGTAACTATGATAGGACTAGATCTGGGCTATCAGTCACAACTACTCTTCAATATTCCTTCTCCTATGCCAAGATCAGTGGATTTTCTTTCCCATTATGGAAAAAAGCCTCCTATTGCTGCAAGATGCTAACAGACCTAGAAGCACACTGCTATTCCATCTCAGAACAAGACTCATAAGGCACAGAAAAACCAATCAGAAGGGTGGGGAACGCGTAGCATACAGAATGACACATAGCTATGAACAGCTGACCCTGAAAGGTATGCTCATCAGTCTCCTCTTCAGACCTCTCTTGACTTTCTCTTGCCTCACCTTCACTGGACAAAGTATTTCTGGTTAATTTCTTTTCTCTTTTTTCCTTTTCTTTCTTTCTTTCTTTCTTTTTTTTTTTTTTTAATAAAACAAGAGTGGCTTTTGGTACTTTGTTTCTGACAAGCTCCGGTTGTCACGTTTGTTCAAATACTGGTCCCAGTTGTGTATGAAATAGTCTGTTCTCTATGATTTCAAAGAGCTTTTGTTACTGAAGCATGCCATAGGAGCATCTTCCTGACATCTGACACCCTCAGTATTGAGTGAGAATTTTTTGGAATCTACCCTGATAAGATTTGCACTGTGTTCCATGTGTACTATGCCTGACACCAATCTCACTCCTTTTGAAGAGGTATTCATGTCCTTCTGTAAACAATTTCAAATTATAGCTGTTGGTTTTCCTACTTCATATTATCTATATATCTCTCTTTTCTCAGAAACCTACTATGAATGAGTGGCAACTCACCCTGATGTCACTGTTTGAGCCAAGCACACATATTAATATTATTTCTCTGGCATTGTAGAATACTAGGATACTAAAAATTCCCATAGCACTGTAGCCTATGCTGAGCCACTCTTTAACCTTTGGATATAAAGATACATCTTAAGAAGCTCTAGGTACATGGAACACTATGGGAACAACTATCAATAAGTTAATTTTATAGTGGTGTTTCCCTGACCATCTACAGTGAGGCTATAAAATCAAAATTGTCTAACCTTCATAACTCATGTAGAACTTATTGGTAATGTATGCTGGAGCGGGGAGAGAGAGGAGGGGTGGACTTATTTTTTGATGTGGTCAGAGAGCACCAGTAAGGACAATGACCATGAAGACAGAAATAAGGCCAGGGATGATGATCAGCCCCCGGACACTGGAAAAATGACTAATACTCTCTGAGAAACTTAAAAGAAACAATACACTCTTAATATTCACCTCTGTTCACCTGTCTATCTATCTATCTATCTATCTATCTATCTATCTATCTATCTATCTATCTACCCATCTATACTTTCTATATTTATCTGTATAACTATCTACCCTCTATCCTCTATCTGTCTGTCTGTCAGTCTCCCAACTCAGAGAATATACTTCTGTTATTTGGGGCTAAAAATATCTCTTACATTTTATTACAACATCCAGACAGAATTAAAACAGGAGGCAGTAAGCATTTCTTATATTTATATTCTTACCTTTCTGAAAATGTTTTATTCTACATCCATCAAGAGCTTTACAAGGGATATTTTACCAGAGACAGTTACCTTTCAAGGCAATTAAATAAATACTCGAAATATTTTGAAGAAGCATACCATACCTGATTGTCACCTAACTGCTTCCGCTCACCCAGCAAGCACTACCAAGCAGCCCACACTTTCCATAGGGCAATGATACGCTTAAGCTCCTGCCGAGCTGAAACACTCTTTTTTCCTAGAAATTACTTAAATAAAAACAAAACAATTGTAGTTTTCTACTCAATGGGCAACTACAGCTTCAATTTAGAGTATTATGTTTTGTTTAGATTCTGATCATTCTTACCTGTCTTTTGAATATATAAACATGCCAATACGAGAAACTTTCTTGAACCCATTAGATTTAGCAATTACTGAAGTCCACCAATGACTGGGGCAACTCCTTGTGATTCATGAAGTGATTGATTCCAAACAAGGACTATTTCTTCACACAAGGTAAAAAGAATAGAGCCTCTGGATCCTACTGCTACCCTAGTAAGCTGCCCCATTCTGTTGAAAAATCTATCTTCATCTTTCAACCCATTCTTCAACTTTCAGGGAATCTCCAACATTAAACCTTGATAATTTGGTGGCTGGGCTCAGTAGGTAAGAACACTTGCTGTAGAAGTGTGAGTACCTAAGTTTGGATACCCAGAGTCCATGTAAAAAGTCAGATGTGGCTGCACATAGCCCTGAATAGGAAGATGGGAGGATCTCTGGGTCTTTCTTGCCACCAGATTATCCCCAACAAAACAAGATAGCTTCAAGTTCAGTGTCTCAAAAAATAAAAGACAGAATAATATAAAAATAATCTGATATTTTCCTCTGGTCTTCTCATGTGCAAGTACAGTATATGTATATTCATACATATCCATAAATATATGCACATACCCAAAAGTACACACAAACACACACACACACACACACACACACACATACACACAGAGGTAAATTCATATTATATTTGATATTACAAATACTGATCCTCCCTTCTATTATCTCAACCTATGTTCTGACACACATCAGTCAGCTTTTCCTGATTTCCTGGCTTGTACTTTACTGTACACATTAGTGCACAGGACAGATGTGTTCCATAAAAGTGCTCATTGTCAACATTAACAGCAGATCATGTGGCATTGATGAATTTTGTCCTAATAAATGCACATTCTCACACATGTGCAGAGCTTATCCTGAGCTCCACACCACTGTGCCCACTTCAGTTGAAATGCAGCAGTCAAGGACAAAAATGTAAAGGAATTAACAGAAAGACATCAACATGTTAGATACTAGTTGCTTTGATTTTTTTTTTTAGGCTCTATTAAAGACTGTCCATAGCCTGACCTAACACAAATAGTTGTTATGAAGGTTTTTAAAAGAATGGATCTTATGAAAGAAACAAGCTTCAAAATCAAACAAGATACTCTACATGGGGCAGGTTCCATGGCTTCTCTGCTGAAAGCAAAACCAAGCTAAGGAAGGAAGCAAACATGTATTAAAAGGACAAGTCCCTATTTTTTAATGGTACCACTTCCTATAAATTTGGAATGCTACTTTGCAAACCTTAATGTTTACACAAATCATCTTGACATTTATCATACATGTGGGGAAAGCCACAGACTATGTGTTTCCAACAATGTCTTGGGAGAATGCATATTGTTGGCCTAAGAACTGACCATGGAAAGTAAGCTTCATAGAAGTATGAAGGTCTGAAGTAGTGCATTAATTTTTTTCAGTTAATTATGGCAATACCTCTCTGCTCTGAGGCCTTTGCTGGTTCAATGAACTCAGTGACATTCTTTCTTACAAGCCTAGATGAGCTATACTGAAAAGTGATGCTTTGGGCCATATACTGTGGTAGATTCTCAAATATATTACACTCTTTTCTTGAGAGGTTGTTAAAGTACAAAATCTCCCTGACCAAGCTCTCTGGTTGATCGAATCATTTACAATGACTTATGCCTTAAGGTGAATGGCTGACAAGGTAAGAGAGCACCTAAGGGATTTATACAGGCCATAAGCCATCAGAGGTGCTAGCAATAAATACAAGAAAAGGAGTCTTACTGCATTGCTACAAAATAGCCATTTCAGCAGCTTGAACTTTCTGTTCTTTGAAGAACTGTCCCCAACAAAACATTGCCTATTGGCACATAAAGGAAAAAAAACTACAACTAATTTTGATTTTTAAAAAATTCTTACAAAATATTTTACAGGGATTTCCAGACTGCCAGATGATTCATTGGGATTCTCCAGATTTATTTATTTAAAAGTGATAACAGACTTTTATCAAGAACCATGCTGAACAGCAACTGCTAGGTAAATGTGAAGTGTTCAAATTACTGTTGACCAATGCTTCACAAATTGCAATTATATACTACTCAGAGAGCTCAATGTTATGTCAGGTGTACTTGATTTTTCAGAGATGCATGATCTATTCTTTAGCAAAGCGACTGACTGAAGTAAGGAGACAAGTATAGAACTAGAAATTAATGCTCAAGGGTAAGCAGTATTTTGATGCAGCCAATTGCAGAGACGATGCAGAAAACCAAAATAGAAGAACCTTCCACGTAAGGCAAACACTTTAAAATGGCACATAAATTATATACCGTGACAGTTGTACAAAGAAAAACATTTTTAATCAGTAATGACTGTTGGATATATAATTGTGGTTTAAGAAGAATATAATAATACTGAATGAAAGGATGCCATAAGCTTATGATGCATAACATTTCTTTTAGTTTGCTGTCTGTTGTGATAAAAAGCATAACCAAAAGCCAATTAGGGTTGAAATTGTTTATCTGGTGTACAGGTTATAGCTCATCATTTAGGGACACCAGATCAGAGGCTCAAGAAGAAATCTGGAGGCAGGACCTAAACCAGAGAATGTAGAAAAACACTGTTTATTGGCTGTTTTCCCCTGGCTTTCCCCGATACTTTCACCATATAGCTTAGGTTCACCTGCTCAGGGCTCTCACACTCCACAGTAGACGAGTCTCTCCTCCATCAATCAACACTTGAGGAAATTCCTCACAGTCATTCCTATAAGCCAGTCTGCTGAAGACAGTTCCTCAGCTGAGGATCCTTCCTCCCAGATGACTCTATTTGTATCAAGTTGACAAAAACTAACAGGAATCACATTATTCATGTGTTTGTAGTGACTTTGCTATAAATAAAACAACTGAATTGTCAATTATATAAATATATGGTTTATAGAATTCAATGCAACGAACAGTATTTGATAATGATAATAAATGACAGTGTTACCCCGTGGCAAATTCATCCATCTCCTGTTTGCTGTGTCTTCATTGTATCATTTTCTTTCACATTCTTGGTACATTTAACATAACCAGAGTAGCAATGGGCCCATATGATATTTACTTCATATAGCCTAAGTGTGTTTTATGGCTCATTTCTCAAAATATATTCTCATTATTAAATGATTCATGATAACAACTCTACTATACTGATTATTACCTCTTCTTATTTTAGAAATCACATTATATTTATAGTATAAATTTTACTTTGAACACTTATTGAACACATTTTGAAATGAGACATCTGAACAGATAGATGTCCAAATAGATTGATTACCAAATTAAATAATTTGGTGAAGTAATTTGGTAGGAAAAAGAAAAAGAGAAAAAGCTAGTAATGAACAAAGCCAGATGGCAAATCCATATCTTCATATGCAGTTCTACTTAAATTCACCTAGACAAACTTTGATGAGTCTTTTAATGCTCAGTGAATGAAATTAATCCAATGAGTTAGTAAGGCACCATACCTTAATATGGTGATCGACATTAACTAAGATAACCCAAATATACTGTGGATATTAATGGATCTACACTGCCCTTCATATTCTATACCACCAACTCTTCTTTGATAGGACTTAGGAAATTTGTAATTGATATTGACATCATGCAAATTGCATAAATATACAAGCCAATGAAATGATGCCATGGAAAATATAAAAACATGTTTTACCAGCAACCAAAATTGTAGAAGCATTTACTGTTGGTATTCTTTAACCCACCTGAAGACTACACCTTTCAAGACCCCTAATAAATACAAAATGAAGGAAATAACAGCTGTTTTGTGGTTAGCACAACTAAGATTTAGCTTTTCCCCCTCAGTATCAGTAGGTAAGCTAAGAACAAAAGCAAGAAAACATGTACATACACCAATGTCAAATAATCTACATACCCGACTGGGTATATATACTCTCATTAAAAGACAGAAGTTTACTTGGCTCAGTCAACTAACACAACTGATAATCCCTCAAAAACACATTAACACACATACACACACACACACACACACACACACACACACACACACACATACACACACACTTCGGGATACTTACCCTCCAAATAAAGATAATAATGAGTTTATAATTCTATCTAATATGATATAAGTATTCCAAATAGAACCAGAACTCACAGGTCTCTTTCTAAAAAATGTAGTAAAGTCCTTGAATAATCTTCATTCTTCTCTTTTATATCTCATAAATAAAGCCCTATTATACAAAATTAACACCATTTAGATATTACAAAACAATGCTAATATATTATACATCACACAAGGAATGAAAGAAAAGTATCTGATCCATCTACCTTCATATACACACACAAACATTTCTGACAAAATAAGGGAGATACTTATACTTGTTTCTTTAACTGTCTGCAGTTATAATTTCCTCAGCTACCCAGACCGTACTCCCTTTGCGTCGATAACTCTCTACACTCATTGTGAGCATCTGGTGGAGTGACACAGGCCAGGTAGTCCACACAGTCATTGTCTAAAGAACACTTTACCTCTTTAGCATTTACTGTCAATGGTCTGGTCTGTGAGATTACAGAACAAAAATAGCAATATAACATTGTCAGGTCTGTTTTCACCCACTGAAATCCTAAAGAGCTCTCTGTAGGTCACCCTGTGAGTAAATGTGGGAGAGAAGAGGGAGAAAGTTAAATTGAGTAATTTTACCATATTAAAAATGTAAAGTGTCAATTCATTGCTTGACTTTTTAATCCATTTCCCAGTACAGCTTTTTTTCTTTCTTCCTGAGTTAATCTTCTTTGCTTCAGAGTTAATAGCCATGTCCATTTAGCATCAAATCTCCAAGAACACATTATATGGGTCATCTTTGTGTGCTTTGAAGAACTCAACCTTCCTGAACTGTGAGTCAATTTTGATTTCTCAATATCTATGCAAAATAGTTTCTAAATACTAATAATGTGGAAAATTAAACATGCTCAATCATTTGGAATTTTTATGAGTGAGAGTGAATGGAAATTTAAATCTATACAACTATGTCAGTCTCATATATGTGATCCCCTTATAATTAAAAAAACTATTTTCCAGTTAATAGAATAATCATTAGTAGCGTATAATTTAATAATGCAAAGATGTTGTTTCCAGATACACTTTCTTGACCTATAAGCAAAACAATCCACTCTAGATGTAGTGAGTGTGTGGGGACCAAGGGTAATGTTATGAGGTGTCTGTAGTTGCTTGTTTAGGACTCAGAACAAACACATTGTCAGAATTTTCTAGAAACACCAATAGACACAAAATCAGTGATTTGCTATCTGCCTGAAGTTGTGTCAGATGATGGAAAATACTAAAATACCATGGTATAATGAGTTGATGTCACTCTATTAAGGAGAGGGTGTATAATTTATCCCTTCCTTCGGAGGTTTTCTTATGAGGAAACCAAGAACTCCTGCAGCAGGGTCATCAAACTCATCCTGTGGAGTGATTCCCTCTCTGATACAGTCCAGAGTACTTACCATCTCTCATTTCTGACTCATCAAGGGGCCATCCTGACCTTTTCTATTACTGTCACTGTATTAACTTTCATTATATGCATTCAATTATTGTACAGTAGAAGATGTTTTATTAATGAGTGTGCAAATTATTGTGAAAAAAAATGTCCTGCTTGATAATACCATCATAGAAAATTGAGGAAAAAAATTATCTCAGACTCTAAGGCTAACATAAGAAAAAAGACAGTGTTTCATGTCCCCTTGTCAGAGAGCATCCCCAGCTGTAATTACCACCACGGCTGGTAATCACTAGAAACTGACACTGGGAACACGGTGGTTTAACAAAGCTCCCACCCACTGATGTTACGTTGACCTTTGGAATGTGTGTCCTCTTTGCAGATATACTCCATCTCTCTGCTTGTAAAGCCTGCTGGCTTTTCTTCACTTTGTTTCAGTTAAAGTCATCGGTGTTGCCTGTGTTATTACAGGTTCAATGCTTCAGATGATGAAAATCTAATATAATTTTAATATTCAAACAAGTAAAATGGAAACCTTATAATTGAAAAACCTAGACTAAAACAAATACATGATGTGATGTTTTTTAGCGAAAAGATTCTGCTCAAGGCAAAATTGGAGAAATATTCAAAGCTTAAATACAATTGTCATTCAGCATTCAAATGGCTGTAAGTTCAAAAGAAAAAATACTGGTGAAAATCATATTATTTCATATAAACATATGAACATATTATAAATATTAGAGATAGATATCCAATATTTATTAAATATTAGTATACCCTATTTCCAATATCTTAACCTTAGAATGTTAAAGAAAAAATACCAACCATTTTCCAATTTGTTTTGATATCTAAAGACAAACCTATACTTTAAATTCATATGCAGTGGTAATTGAACACTTTATATTAATATAAGCACAAGAAGTGGGCTTAAAGAATGGTATATAGAGATTTAAATTAGTATTTTCTTTCTAATGATCAAACCAATGTTGAAAATGCTAATCCACTCATACAGGCAAATCCATCACCTGCAATTATGTTCTTTCTCCATTATAAGCCAAGCACCAAATACAAAGAGACTAAAATGAAAACACAAATAATATTTGAAATTCTAAATATAACAGCACATTGACTTGACCTTTTGGTTGCTTGTTCTCTACTATTTTAAAATAGGGTCACAATAATGAAAAGACTTAGATTTTAAAATCAGCCAGGCTTTGCACATGCCAACTATTTAATTGTTGATGTTATTTTAAAAAATAACTCTCTCTGAAGTTCTATGCTGAATAAAAATATTAGCATTAACAAATAACACCCAAGACATATAATTGAAATCAAATAGGTTTAATTATGTCTCTTTAGTGAACCCCAAACCTGAAATTCTCTTCAAATTATGTAGCCCAGAAGTAAGGATGCAGGGATGCTGGAAGTCTGTCAGGTTGTTATCAGCTTAAGATAACTGTCAACGTTCTAACAAACAAAGCTAAGTCGATGAGACTTGAAAAG
>JADRCD010234951.1:0-17002 GCA_019843815.1 Montemys delectorum
TAGGGTGACCTTAAACTTTCCATATAGTTGAGGATGACCTTGAACTGATCCTCCTGCCACCACCTGCCAACTGCTAGGATGACAGGCATTACGGGAATATGCTATCATGCTCAGCTTTACATAAACATTTTTTTTTTTTTTTTTAAAATAGCAGCTGTAATGTGTCCTTCAGATTTCTGTCTCCTCGACAGTGCTGCCAGGGCAGCCTCCCAGAATTATGAGCAGGTACTGTCTGCAAAGAAACTGAGTACAGCAGTGGTGGCTGGGGACAAGAGGCTATACATAACAGAAGCTGTTGGCCTTCATGATGTCTAGTAATACATTTCTGCTCTCTCAGAGTCAATCTTTTCAAATAGGTAAAGACCATCAACGCTAAGTTATTGCCAGGTGGGGTAGTATATACCTTTGATCCCAGAAGTTGTGAGGCTGAGGTACAAGGATCTCTAGAAGTTGGAGGCCAGACTGTTTTACATAGCAAGTTCCAGGCCAGCTACAACTATATAAAGAGCCTCTGTCTCAAAATAAAAACAAAAACAAAAATTGGAGCTAGAGAGAAGGCTCAGCAATTAGGAGTATTGTTGGCTCTTCTAGAAGACCCAGGTTTGGTTCCCAGTATCAACATGGTGTCTTACAACCATCTGTAACTCCAGTTTTAAGGGATCCAACATACTTTTCTTTTCTGGATTCCTAGGTCACCAGGCAAACATGTGGGGCATACACATATATGCAGGAAAAAATGCCATACATATTAAAATATTATATACCTATATAAGCCCTTATCTCTAGTAGCTATCTTTCTAACACATCCATGAGGAAGTTCCTCATATCCTGCTACTATACACCCCAATGTGGACACCTCAAGCAAGATCTGCCTGCGCAGCTTCAAGGACAACTGATCCACCTGTATGACCTTCCTATTCTCCATCCTGTTAGAAGAACCCAATATTGACAGCTGTTTGAACACAAGCTGCCTGGAAAAGTCTGGAAAAGTCTCAAGCCTTTAAGAAGCACTTGCAAGAGACCTGTTAAAAGGGGGAAGGGAGCAGAGAGATAGCTCAGTGAGATTTGAGGTCAAGCCTAATCTTGAGTTCAATCCCTGGGACCCATGTGTGTCCCTGACTACACAAAAAAACAAATAAATGTATTTAGAGGAGGGGGGGGGAGGAAGAGGAGGAAGAGGAGGAGGAGGAGGAGGAGGAGGAGGAGGAGGAGGAGGAGGAGGAAGCAGCAGTAGCTGCCCTTGGTTACTCAAGGTCAATCAGTTTTTAGCCAAAATCCCCCCTGGCTATCCAGCCTCTCCGTGAGCCATCCTTACAACATCCCTTAAACTCATTCTGTCCTTGATGTCTATAGAGGACTCTGTTCCTTGAGCTGTAGTAGTTTTGTTTTGTTTCTATTCTTTAAATTAAACCCATGTACTGCATATTCAATTAATATATTTGGGTTGTCTTTTGTAGTAAAAAAAAAAACAAAACCAACCAGCCAAACAAACAAAAAACAAAATACTATCTTACTAACATTTTATATGTTAGCTATCAATGATGGATTGCAACCATTCAAATAAATGATAAGAGATGCCTTTTTGTGAAGTAAGAAAATCTAAGGGAGTCCTATAAATTTCAAATTTATCTGAGACTAATCTATTTAGTTATTTATTTAATCTGTTGCTTTGAGAAAGGTAAATTAGTACAAACCTATAATCTTAGTATCTGGGAGGTAGAGGAAGCAGATCATCAATTCCTGGCAGCCTAGCCTACCTAGCAGAGTCCTGAAAAGGGGATGGGGTGGGAGAATACTGAAGGTAAAAAAAAAAAGAAAAAAGAAAAAAATCTCAACTAGTTGAGGGAAGAAGCAGGACACATCACTAACAAGTGGGTTTTCATATAGTCTTTACAGAGTATAACAGGCACTTGGTTTTTGTTTGGTAGCAATGGGGACTGAAACCCAGGCCTTGAGCAAATTTCTTACATTTTTAGAATTTTTCACAAGAAACAAGCAACAAGGAACAAAGATAAAACCCTTTACAGTATCCCACAACCTTCAGCCTTACTCAGGAAGCTGTAGAGGAGGTAATAATCAGCTAGACTGAAGTGTTTTGGGATATAGAGTCTCACTAAACTCCCAAGCAGGCAGAAAGGCTACATTCTCTTTACTTGGAATTCCTCACTGAAACACATCTTTAGTCTTGAAATACCAAGTTTATGCCATGTAACTCTTGAGCTACTGCCTTGGTACCCTGTGAATAGCATAGAGTCACAAGAGCTTTCTATAGCACAAAATCAGGGACTCGACAGTCATGGGCTTCAGGGTCTAAACTAGAAACTGTCTGATCGATCGGATCAAACATGCATAAACATGCCAGGTCAGCTATCTTGACATCTTACCTTGGAGACAAGAAAGGCTTATTTTAAATGTCAGGTTAGATAAACGTTGAAGAAAGGCTGGTGGCAAATTTCTAGCTTTCAAAAGAAGACAAAGGGAGAAGGTGTATTTTTGGTTCCTTTTTTTTCTACCAGGGCTGTTTATGTGTACCACTCAGAAAACACGACCTGCTACCAAGTCAGGAATCCCGTGGATCATGGTGGGATAGCATCTGCTTTTTCAAGGCCACATCCATTATTAGTCACCACAAAGAAAGCTGGAAATAGGCAAACTTCTCTTAGAGTAAATGGAACACCACAAAGGATTCTTATAATTAATTCTAAATTATGGGTTCTTCCTTTTGAAAATTACCTATTCCTCTGTACTCTCTTCACTCTATTTCAAGTCAGATGGATTATTTATGTTTTTATTGTATTATGTAATTTAAAGACAGGCTCTTCACTATGTAGCCCTGGATGGGCTGGAAATTGCAACACAGAACAAGCCAGCCTCAAACTTGGCATAGTCCTCCTGCCTCTGCCCATACATGTTGGGGTTATAGGCATGTGCCATTGGTACCCAACTGCAAGATTGACTTATTTTATTATTTTTAGAGTAATTTACTTAATTTTACATGAATGAATATTTGTCCTGTGTGTGTGTGTGTGTGTGTGTGTATATATATATATATATATATATATATATATATGCATGCAGACCACATATGAGGACTGGTATCCAGAAAGGACCAGAGAGGGTTTTGGATTCCTTAGTTGTTAATCACAATGTAGGTGCAGGGAACTGAATGTGGGTTGTTTGAAAGAAGTACTCTTAACTGTTGAGCTACCTCTCCAGCCCAAGATTGATTATTTTTAAAGGAGAATTTTGACTCATCTACTCAAAAACCTTCAAAAGCTCTGTACCGCCTGAGAAGAGGCAGACTTCTTGTTTGCTATTCAGTGTCCTCGGCAATCTCTCTGCAACCTGCTTTCCTGCTACTCACATTTATTAAATGTTTTAATAAATTTATTAATGTATTAAATATAAATATCCTTATATTTATATTTTTCACACTAATCCTACTATGGATATTCTACCCTCTACCCTCTCTGTAAAGTCTAGTAAAATCCCTTGCCTCTTAGTTCCTGTTTAAAGACCCTCAAGTCCACTTTTCTCTAAAATCTTTTCCAGTCATACTACCCTGACATCATCTTCTCTTTGGAAGCTTTATTCCATACTTTCAATACAGAATAGATTGTTTTTGATTCTTTACACTCAAAAATAGATAGACAGACAGACGGATGGACGGACGGACAAGGTGAAGGGAAAGAAAGAGAAGCTAGTGTGATGGAGTCCATGCTTGTAATTCCAGCACTGAAAAGGCTGAGGCAGGACTGCTATCAATTCAAGGCCCGCCTAGGTTGCAGACTAGATTACTTTCTAGCATGTAAGACCTTATTGGAAAGAAGGACAGCAAGGGAAGGGGGAGGGAAGGAAGAGAAAAGGGAGAAATTGATGGTTTCATACAGGGGAAACATTCCAAGAATTAACTTCTTTCATGACTGCAGCCAAAACAAAGCTGGGGTGGGCAGATTTCCCGCTGCAAGTTGGTAAAATGTGAACGTTTCCTCCTATGGCCTGTGGAGGATCCATGCTGAGAGCAGGCCTCCTCTTTTGTTAGCTTCACCAGTGGCTTGTGCCTGAAGGCCAACAGGATTAGCACTGTCATTTCATGCTCTGAAAAGTCAGAAAAGAAAGATGGGAAGCTTTTCATGCTAGGAGATGCCTACTCATCAAAGAGAGTTCTGTTTCTGATAAGCAGGGATGCTGAGGTTAAAAAGCAAAATTTTCAACAATGGTTAATGAAAGGTTTGGAAAACAATGTACAGAATTAGGCAATGGGATCAACTCCAAGAAGAGAAGAGCAGGTGCCAGAGCAAAAGCAGCAGAGAATCAGTACTAGATGTTTTCATGCATTCAAAAATTTCCATGTATTTAAAATGTCATCAGGAGGCCCTGGGAGCACAGACTGGATGCAGCAATTAGGAATGCAGGCTTAGCTTCTTGGCACAAAATACAAACAAAATCCTCTACACAAGAAAGTGGAAAGAAAAGCTTTACCATGAAGCTGAGCAGTTAGTTCCTACACTCTCTTCACTTTAACATATAATTAACTGAAACCCATCCCCCCTTTTAAGAGATAAACTTAACATTTGAAGACATTCATTAAGTTCCCAGGATCCAAGTTAGGTTTTGAGGTGTTGGTCTACAAATGGACTTCAGAAGGTCAAAATAAATCACTCAGAAACAAATACACTATATGCCTGTGTTTGTGATGATAATGTACTAGTTGCATTTTAAAATTTTTCTGTTATTTTATGAGGCAATGACATCTTCAGGTCTTACAGACAAAGAACTGTTTCTCCCAGGGCTAATGTCAAGAGACATGTCTTTAATATACAAATCAATAATGAGTTTTCACCCAGGATAAGGTATGGACAACTAGCAAACCCTCCTATAGTTCAAAATCCAAAACTATACTCAGCCCACCTCATTTACTCTACCTTACTCATTCCTCCCATTGCTAGCCTATGGTTTCCCCTTACCTCCTTGTAATTTCCAAGGCAGCCTTGCGTTATATGCTATATGGCACCCTTCTTCCTTCCCTTGGGAACCCTCTCTTGGGAACTGTAACAAACTTAACTTTTTAATGGGAAAAACCTTTTACTTGTGGTCCTTACCATACTTGAATAAAATGATAATTCACACACAAATCCACATTCCCTCTAGCCCTTGTCCCCAAAGCCCAAGGTTCTGGGGCTCTAGCTCAGGAGTCAAAGATACATCACAAATGACACCTCTCTCCCAGTTGGTTAACTGGGTGTTTAGAGAGTACAAGGGGAAACAGTGGGAGTGGTTCCGCCACTGTTCTCCCAGTCCTTTCCAGCTGAGGATTATGAAGCAAGGTGGGATAAAGGAATAACATTCATAGTTCTCAATAGCAGTGATGTTGTAGTAGTGCTTCTCTGAAATAATAAACATTTCTGAAAATTGTACTTACAATTTTATTTAAATATCTACTTTGCAAGATAGAAATTGCATATGTTATGTTCTATCAAAAGGACTGGCACACTGAGCCAACCAATGACAGAGACATCAGCAAAGAAATGAATCCTTGGCCTTCAACCTTACTATGGCTGACAAAGATAGAGATCTGGAATCTAAACAAAAGCACAACGTCTTAAAATATGCCCAGAATCAAGAATTAGTGATCACAAAACAAAGCTTTTTTTTTTTTTTGTTGGATAGCTGAGTGAGAACTGAATATTAAACAGATATTCATCAAACACAGATCTATGGAAGACATCTATAAAATGGTAATAAGATGTGCTCCTTGCTTGTTAAAGATGAAAACCTAGTTTAGAAGATAAGACTTCCATCAAAAACATTACACAGAAGAAAGGAGACATGAGTGTTCTAATGAGAGATAGACAACAAGAGCAGCAGCTGTTTAGAAGGAAATCACTGGACACAGAGGGCTGATAAGAAAGACTAAGAAAGTTTAGTGAGAAACAGGAGTCTTAAAGAAGGCTTAAAGAAAAGAGCACCGGGGCTTAGAAAGAAAGAGGTAGCTTAGTAAATAAAGTGGTTACCAGGCTGAGATGTAGCTTAATGGTAGAACTCTTGCCTAACATATAGTAGGTCCCCTGTTTGATCTCCAACACTGCAAACAAACAATAGCAACAACAGCAACAAAAAAAGTGGTTCTGGAGGGAGTCAGAAACTATTAGATTAGTAAGAAATTACTATAAAAAACAAAAAACAAAAACAAAAAAACCCAGGAGTTTGAGGGAGATGGCTTAGATCCATGAGACCTGAGCTCAAGGTACCCAACTCCACATTTAAACAAACCAGGTATGTCTGCAACCCAGGACTGGTGTTAGTGGAGACAGGTGGCTCCTTAGTGCCAGCTACCCCCAAATCAATAAACTCCAGATTCAGACTCTGTCTCAAAACTTAAAGTGGAGGCTGCTGTGGGGGAACTGAATCCCAGTTTTTGTGTTTTGTTTTTGTTTTTCTGTTTTCCAAATGGCATCAGTGAACCTTGATTTCAGAAAGGTAACCCCCCCCCACCCCTGCCAAAGGAACATTTCTAAGATGTTTTAAACTAACAGTTTTGATAATCTGATTTCTCTAGAGTTGTTTATATCTTTTTAAGTTCTTGTCTATGATAGTGATATCCATATAGTAATGAGTCTTTGGGGATTACCTTTCTCTAATAAATATATAAGTTCAAAAAAAGGGGCGGGGTGAAAAACAGTCAAGGAAGACATCTGCCAGCAACCTCTGGCTTCCACAGGCACCTGTACAAATGTGCATATCATGCCCACCCACCCCCATACACACAAATAGGTATATATCCCCATTCACACAGAAAATGCATATGGGCTTGGGGAATCAGGTCTACATTGCCTCAAAAGGTTGAGGTAGGATCACAAGGGCCCACCAAGGATAGAGAATAAGTTCAGACAACCTAATGAGTTCTTGTCTCAAAATAAAAACCCTTTACAAAGGGTGGGGGTTTTGCTGTTGCTGTTGTCAACTTGGCAAAAGCTAGAATTATCTAATAAGAGGAAATTACAACTGAGAAAATACCTCCATAATAAGATTTGCCTGTAGCAAGCCTGAGGACATTTTAAAAAATATTTTTATTTTATGGGTTTGAGTGTTTTGCCCACATGTATATCTCTGGTCCTGAGGAGGCCAGAAGAGGGTATTGAGTCCCCTAGAACTGGAATTACAACTGTTGCTAGCTGCTATGTAGGTGTTAGGAATCTAACATGGGTCCTCAGGAAGAGCATCTAGTGCTCTTCACCACTAAGCCATTTCTCCAGGACTCTCACCCCAACCTCTTTATCTTCCTGTGGGTCCTGCCTGGGCTGTGTAAGAAAACAGGCTAAGCAAAGTCAAGAGAATCAAGCTGGTAAGCAAAGTTCCTCAATGGATTCTATTTTAGTTCCTACTTCCAGGTTCTTATCTTGAATTCCTGCACTGATTTCCTTCAATGACATGGAAGTGTAAGCTGCTTTTAGTGATGGTGTTTTATTACAGCAACAGAAACTGTAACTTAGACAGTGGGAATATAGCTAGCTCCATGGTAAAGTATTTGCCTACTATGTGAGAAGCCCTGATCTTCACCATCACCCCAACCTACCCAATATTACAAAAAGAATACAGGAACCAGAAGTGTTAAATGCTAGTATGCTAGAGGCTAAATAGGAGGTTTAAGAGGTAGAGGTTAGCTTGGGATACAAAGTGAGACCCTGTCTGAAAATGTAAGAAAAGGGGCTGGAGAGGTGGCTCAGTGGTTAAGAGCAATGACTGTTCTTCCAGAGGTCCTGAGTTTAATTCCTAGCAACCACATGGTGTCTCACCACCATCTGTAATGGGATCTGATGCCTTCTTCTGGTGTGTCTGAAGCCAGCTATAGTGTACTCATATACATTAAATAAGTAATATTTTTTTAAAAGTAAGAAAAGAAACAGAAACTAGGCTAAAAAAAACCCTAAACTTATCATCTGTGTAAGAGATGATCCTTTGAGGTTTTATTGAATAAAAGAATTACACAATGGACGATGCTTAGCTTCTGTTGTTTAGAGACATGACCTC
This sequence comes from Montemys delectorum, assembly GCA_019843815.1. Taxonomy (NCBI): domain Eukaryota; kingdom Metazoa; phylum Chordata; class Mammalia; order Rodentia; family Muridae; genus Montemys; species Montemys delectorum. The sequence goes on from JADRCD010234951.1 coordinate 8,032, forward strand.
TCTATAGACTAGGCTGGCTAGGATCTCTCAGAAATCCCCTTTCGGATTACAGGCATGTACTATCACACCTGATTTAACTTTTGTTTTGTTTTGTTTTCTTTTCTTTTCCCCCTTATATCAATATTCCACAAACACATACTCTTAAAAGGCAGTAAGAATTGTAAGATGAGTAGAATTAAATAGTAGCTTAATATCCCCAGGGTCTATTACTACTTAATTTCTACCCCCTATAGTCAATTTATTTTCAGGTTTTTGAGGCAAGGTCCAATATAGCCTAGGTTGATCTTGAACCCCTGATCTGTCTGCTCCATTTCCCAGATATGCTGAGATTATAGCTGTATTGCTACCATATCTCACTATATAACCCAACTCTGTAACCTAGGCTGGCACCAAACCAGTGTCAATATTTCTGGCTCTGCTCACAGTACCACAATTATAGGCATAAGTCTCTATATGCTGGCTTCTTATGACATCTTTTTTGTGATTTTTCTTCTGATAATTAGCTATTGTATTTCTGTTGTTACTGACTTTTCAAGGTTGGATATTACCTACTAGATTCCTAGATATTATGATAGATGGATAATACATAGATACTCCATGAAAAGGAAAGATTTGCCCCCATCACTTTCTTTCTTATTTTTTACAGTATTATGGGTATATAAATCCATACATACCTTCCTTTCCCTCTTGGAAACTGTCAATAAGTTACATTTTCAAACATTAATATTTCCTTACCTATTGCCCTTGTATTTCCTTTTAGATACATTCATTTATCTACAGGAAGCACTCACCCTAAGAATGTACTTTTCAACTGTCTGCTACAATAACTTGAATTAGTTCTAAAATCACATTAGAAGGGGATGAGGAAAAGGTTTTCTTAGCTCTCAATTACTTAATTTAAAAAATATGGACTGAGTGACTATAGTGTAAAGGGTTCAAGAACTTAACTCAAAATCTGAATCAAATTTCAATTATGAAACATCAATCTGTTCCTAATCCTGGATCATTCCGTTTACTTAGGAAAAAAAAAAGTGGTTACTATATCTCTTAGGCAAAGGTGACAATGGAAGGCAGCTATGTGACTCTCAGTCATTTGATTGATTTTAACTGACAGGATCTCCTTACATTACTGAGCCTATCCTGAATTCTTTGGTTCAAGTGATGCTTCTGACTCAGTCTCCAGGGTAGCTATGGCTGAGTACTACTGTGCTCAGCAATTTGGTTCAACATTTGTTGAAAGAATACAAAAAAGTATTGTCTCCTTTGAGTGTTTTTTGTACTGTGAGACTTCAAATGAGTAGAGCAAGATGGTAAAGGCTTGTAATTCCAGCACTACAGAGACTGGCACAAGAGAATCTCGCTTAGTTCTAGGCTAGCCTAGCCTACAAAGGTATGCAACAGTGCTAAACATATACAATAAGCAGTTCTAAAGACAAAAGGAAAGCCTGTACACAGACCTAGTTACATACTAGATTTGTCAATGTGGCCTTTGTACTAATGCCTAGTATTTTAATAGAAAATATCCCATTTCTGAAAGTTCCCAAACTTTCCCTCCCTCCAAACTGGTATCATTTCTACAACAGATTTTTTTTTAAATTTCTGTGAATGTCCTAGAAATATAATCATTGCATTACACTGAAACAGGCTGTAATGGAAAATACTAGTCTCCCGCCTAGTCAAGCCAAGGACACCTGAAAGGAGGGAACATCAACTGAGAAAAATGCCTCCATGTAATCCAGCTGTTTTCTTTTCTTTTCTTTTTTCCTTTCCTTTTCTTTTCTTTTCTTTTTCTTTTTCTTTTTTTCTAAGACATGGTTTCTCTGTGTAGCCCTGGCTGTCCTGGAACTCACTCTGTAGACCAGGCTGGCCCTGAACTCAGAAATCCGCCTGCCTCTGCCTCCCAAGTGCTGGGATTAAAGGCGTGCGCCACCACTGCCCGGCTCCAAGACAAGACTCTTAACTTGAGAAGAGTAACAATGTAGTAGGAGAGAGAATATAAACACATAAATATCAAACTACAAGGGAAGAAGACCCAGGCACAGTGGCTCATGCTTATAATGTGAGTACTTCCAGGCAGAGGCAGGAGGACTAACTTGAGTCCAGGCCAGACTGGGCAACACATAAAGATAGAGGTATTGAAAGGATGGATCAATGGTTAAGAGCACTAGAGTACTGTTTGGCTCCATAGGACTTGAGTTTTAAATTTCTACTGCCAACATGGTGGTTAACAACTCTCTCCAACTCCGGTCTCAAGGAATTCATCATTCTATTCTGCCCTTACATCCTGCAACAAGTCATCCATACATAAAAATATAAAAATAATTAAGTAGATGTAAAATTTAAAAAGTTTAAAAGCAAGTAAAAACCCTGCCTTTATAGAAATTGCATTCATCAGGGAGGAAAGGAGCAAAGATAAGCAAATTCACCATGTAGTATGTTAAATGTGTTAAAAAAAATCACAAGAAACATAGATGAGGAATAGAAGGTGGAAGGGCAGATGACAGTTTTTCTGTTGTTCACAGCTTTGTCTTGAGACAGATTCTTACATTACAGTTTGGTTTGGCCTAAAACTTGTGATCCTCCTGCCTCTGCCTCCCATGAGTCACCAGGTCCAACTTGATTGGATAGTTTCTGAACTGTTTGGTTGAATGTCTTACAAAAGAGAAAAATCAGATTTAGACAAATTAAACTTGCCTTAACTAAGAGGTAAGATAATGAGATGTGAATTCAGCTTCTGCCTCTACTACTAAACCACATGGCATTTCACTAAGTCAGTAATCAATTCTGTAATCAAAGTCTGCTTTATGTTGGCATTTCTAATCACTCAGAAAGGGTGAGAAATAACAACTTCAGTCTTAAATTACATATTAATATTACCTTTCCTAAGGGGTTGTGAGTGGCTTAAGGACTTAACACTACACTCTTGGAAAAGCTGAGAAGAGATCAAAATAACAATACTCAAAGGTTTCAAAGGACACTCATGTCACGAGCTACACTGAGGCTGTGGGATTAGGTACAAATCCAAAATCCAAGATAATTTTTACTGTCTCACCGTTGCTGTGACTGCTTCTAATTAGTTCAACAAAGTTGGGGTTTTTTTTTTGGGGGGGGGGAGTATGTGTGGGAGGTTGTATTGTTATTATTATTGAGACAGACCTCGACTCAATTATGTAGCCAAGGATGATACTGAATTTCTCATCCTCTTGTCTGCATTTCCCAAGGACCCACTTAAGTGATGGTAAGTATTGACCTCAGGGCCTTGAGCATATTATACAAGCACTATACCAACTGAACACTGTTTTGTTTGTTTTGAGATGGTGTCTTACTCTCATTGTATAGTCCAGGCCAGCCTGGAACTCATTCCATAGCACAAGTCAGGATGGATTTGAAAGTGATGCTTCACGAGTCAGTGGTGGCACACACACTTGGAAGGCAGAGGCAAAAACAAAAACAAAACTTTCTGATTTTGACAAATTCTGTTATCCTCAGGACTTCTATTAGTCCTACTCCCTTCATTGAGTAATCTGTCATAGAAGGAGAATTTGTGTGTAGAGAAACTGACTCAGTCAGCCAATATTGCTAGCTAATACAGATAAGATCTGTTTCCCTTTTCATAGGAAGACCTGGACATTAAACTGTTGAATATTTCACTTGGGCTTTGTTGTTCTTTTGTATAGGATGGTGTGTGTCTTCCGGTAGGGGTGTGCTTCGTATATGGAGGCCAGAGGTCAATAATGACTCTTTTTTTAAAACAACGTCTCACTATATAGCCTTAGCGTGGAACTCACTGTATAGACTGGCCTCTAACTCCCAAAGATTAGTCTCAGTCTTAGTCCCTCCTTCCCTCCCTTGGCACAGAGTCTCAGTGGTAAACTTGCAACCCACTGATTTGGCTAGGCTGGCTAGCCAGGAGTTCCAGAGATTTATCGGTCTATAATCCCTAATCCAGGTCACTGTGTACTCAAGCAAGCCTAACAAGTTATTTACTGAATGATCTATCTCCCCAGCCGCATGTTTTTGATATTCTTAAATGGTGAGCATTAGGAAATATCAAGAAAACACTCTATATTTGCTTTCTTATAAGAAATCAAATATAAAATTTTCTGTTGCTAGTGTTTATAATGCTTTCTATTCCAAATTATACATAACATTGGGCTCTGAAAGCTTACTGACAGTCTGGGCAGGGTTGAAAGTCACTTATCTTTCCTCATTTCTATCACCCATCCTTCCTTTCCTTTTTCCCTCCACTTAAACAATTTAATTCAGGACCCAAGAAGCAGAGACATCGATTTCTGTTAGTTGTAGACCAGCCTGGCCTGCCAGTGCTACATAGTGGGACTTTGTCTCAATACAAAGTATTCTCTCTGTTCAATCAATTTTCTCCTTTATCCACTCTCCAAGAGCTCAGGTTAGTCCTGGAGAAATAGAATGCAGGTCTCTTTCTCTTCTTATAGACATATATGGAGCTTCTCAAGCTGAGTTTTAAATTTTTCATTTCTCCACAGGACATTTAGTTCCTCCCATTCTTAGAATTGAATCTAGGACTTTTGTAGATATGAACTAGGGGTCTTCAGTGAACAATTCAGTATTTCTGTCCTTGAGCCTAATCTTTATCTGTCAGCAAAAGAGACAACTCTATAGAATGAACACCAATGAATACTTGTAGTCTGTACCCTTATTGTGTGCATTATACAGCATGCATGGTCTCTATGAGATGTGCATAGCAATATGTACCTTCTTCAAGCAATTATTTCTTATTTCTGAAGCCACTGAAAAATATTTTCTCCCTGAACTGGTTGTGTTGGTGGTATATTCCTGTAATCTCAGGCCTTCAGAGATAGTTGCAGAAGGATCTGAAGTTTAAGGTTATCTTTAACTACATAGCAAGTTCTAAGTCAGCTTGGGCCACATGAGAGCCTACCTCAAAGAAAGCAAAAGCAAACTAACAGGAAAAAGAAATTTTTTTTTCTTTTCTCCTTCTCCTTCCTCCTTCCCTTTTATTTTTTTTCCTGTTTCTCTTTGTAGTACTGGCTGTCTTGGAACTTGCTTTGTTTGTAGCTGACCACAAACTCAGAGATCTGCCTGCCTCTGCCTCCAGAGTACTGGGATTAAAGTTGTGCACCACTACCGTGCGTCAAAATATATTTTCTTTTAATGGTGTTAACACTTAGTTATTTAACATTGTTTCATTGTGAAGTAATCAATTAAAAATAACAAACTGATCTTACTAGTGGAATGTTCAGATGGGTAATATATTCATGCTTTTAAGTTTTGATGTGATATACTTCTTAAATTTTATATTTTTTATGTGTATAAGTGTTTTGAGTGCATGCAATGCCCAGGAGGTCAGAAAGGGATATCAGATCCATTGGAACTGGATTTGTAGATAGTTGTGAGCTGCCCTGTGGGTACTGAAAACCAAACCCAGCCAGGGCCTCTATAAGAAAGTATACTTACCTACTATACTATCTCTATAACTCCTTCCCCTTAAAAAAACAAAAATAAAAACCAGGTACATGTAAAAATTTGTATCTACCACCACTCCCATGTGATTGCAGCACTTGAGAGGCTGAGACAGGAGCTTGCCCACAGTTTGAGTCAGCCTAGGCTACTGAGTAAGACCCTGTCTCAACAGCTAAAAATAAAACCAGATGTGGTAACACATATCAGCACTTGGAAGGCAGAAACAGAAGGATCAAGAGTTTAAGACCGGGGCTGGAGAAATGGCTCAGAGGCTAGGAGCATTGACTTCCAGAAGTCCTGAGTTCAATTCCGGACAACCACATAGTGGCTTGCAACCATCTGTAGAGGGATGTAATGCCCTCTTCTGGTGTGTCTGAAAATAACAACAGTGTTCTCACATATATAAAAATAAATCTTTTTAAAAAAAAAAAAAAGTTTAAGACTAACCTGGTTAACATAAGACCTTGTCGGGTAGTGGTGGCACACACCTTTAATCCCAGCACTTGGGAAGCAGAGGCAGGTAGATTTCTGAGTTCGAGGCCAGCCTGGTCTACAGAGTGAGTTCCAGGACAGCCAGGACTACACAGAGAAACCCTGTCTCGAAAAAACCAAACCAACCAACCAAACAAACAAAAAACCACATAAGACCTTGTCTCTAAAATAGACCTTGTCTATTTTAGAAAAACTAAAATAACAAGCAGCAGTTAATATAAATAAAAACAGTGAGGCAGGGTCACATTTAGGTTGGGTTCAAATAATCTTCCTGAGTAACTGGATTAGGTTGGATTTTTGGGTGGCAGAGTGAAAAGCAGTTGTCAGTTGTCCCATATGGGTGCTAGGACCTTTACGTATCAGTCATCTTGCCAGTCCTTTATGTTTATCCTATGAAAAAATTCTGGCTGAATTATTGTTTTCCTGCCTTTTCAGAACCTTAATTCTTATTGTTACTTTGTCCTTAGATGTTCTGGGGTCTGTCTGACTCCTTACCACTGATCATTATATCTCTCTCATAATGTCACTTTACTCAAAGATACCAATGGAATACTCATCCCATCAGATAAATGCAACTTTCTGTTTGGTTTGGTTTGGATTTTTCTTCTTGCCTACCTTTTTGCCTCATTCCCTCCTTTTCTCCCCTCCTCTTTATTTTCCAACCTTTTTAATTTTTCCCCTAAAATGAGCTCTTATTCTATAGCCTAGTCTGGACTTGAACTCAAAACAATCCTCTTGCCTGAGCCTCTTGAGTTCTGGAATTATATGGATAAAACATCACTCTGGCTCCTAACCACTCCTGCAATTCTACCATTCAGACAAGACTTAAAACAGCCTTCAGCTTTGGCTTTCTGAGATGAGGTCAGTGCCTTCTTCTCAGAGGCTGTCACAAAGGCTGTCATTCTGACAGAACACAGGCCATCTTTAATGACTGTCCTTGGCACTCCTGTCAGTTCCTTATTTCCTCCTGATGTTGCATTAGAAAGTATTAACTACTAAATACAAGTTAATTTCATAGTTGAGGAAGCTTTTCTTTCTTGAGAGCAAGGTGACATCTTGTATAACTAGTGCAGTGTTATTTCATCACATTAAAAAATATTAGGGGTGAGTCTGGAGAGCTAGACTCAGCAGTTACAAGCTAGCTGCTCTTCCAGAGGACCTGGGTTCAATTCGAAGCACCCATATGGTGGCTTACAGCCGTCTATAACTCCAGTTCCAAGGGATCTAATATCCTTAGTGAATGTATATATAATGGCTTTTCCACTCTAGGACTGAAACTCAGTGATAGAGTGCTTTTCTTGTTTGCATGAAGTCTTAGGTTCAGTGGCCAGTACTGCCACAATAGGGGGTTTCATCAAGACGTTTTTACATATCCTGCCACCAGCTTTGATCTCTACAATTTTACTAGTACTTAACTGTAATGTGGTAGTTTCAGTAAGAATGGCCCCTATAGGCTCATATATTTGAATTGCATATTCATCACTAAGGGAGTGGGACTATTTGAGAAAGATTAGATGTGGCCTTGTTGGAGGAAGTGTGCCATAGCATGGATTTTGAGGTTCCAAAAAAACCTCATCCCCTGGCCAATTCTCCCTCTGCTTGTTGCCTTGGAGCAGGACTTAGCTCTCAGCTGCTACTGCAGTGCCCTGAGTGCTGCCATGCTCACCCCTGCAGCACTTCCCATTACAATGATAATGGACTAAACTTTCAAAACTGTGTTCAAGCCTCAAATTAAATGTTTTCTTCTGTAAGACTTGCCTTGGTCATAGTGTCTCTTCACAGCAATGAAACACTGACTAAGACATACAGTATTAGATTGACTTTGAGGTTGAAGGAGTCACATAGTATATCTTAGAGTTGAACACAAAGTTGGAAGGTATAAGTGATAAAAGGCCCCAAGCTTGTTTTTCCTAGAGCATAAGAGAAGTTTCCCTGTGAGTGAGCATGATGCCAGGACAGGGAAAACAGTTCTGCTCAGTAACACGCTGCCAGATGACGCCACATAGGCCTGGGGGTCTTGTCTCCCTATGATGATGGTTGTGGTTTTATTAATGCTGACTTTATTGTAGTTTTATGTCTTTTCCTGTCTTTTAATAAATTACCAAGAAATATAGTATCCAATTATATGTCATGAACACAAGAAAGATTTAGAACTACTGCTCTTGTGTTTAGTAAATGAGGTAGAAGTTGACAGCCAGTTTGTTCTCATTTTCGCTCCCTTAGTGATTTACTGAATTATTTGGGTGAGTCATTTAATTTCTGTCTACTTGACAGGTGAGAGTATATGCTTGCTTCCATGTTCCTTCCAGAGATTAAGAACAACTGCTAAAGCTCTCTGCCTTCCTTTGAAAAGCTATCTGTTGGAAGTCAAAGGAATCAAAGTAACTACCTACCTACTCTAGCCAGGATGATGATGTGGTAGAACTACCTGAGACAAGCAAGCTGGGGTGCCAAGTTTCAGTGACAGGGACTTCTTGATGTTAAGAGACAGCTTCAGGTTAGTTTAATAAAAGAAGTTGCTGAGGAACATCTGAAAAGTGCTAGATACCCTTGGGGCATAAAGTAATGGATCAAGCCAGGTGTGGTGGCTCTAGCCTGTAGGAATCTGAGATAGAAGTATCACTTTTTGTTTTGTTTTGTTTTGTTTTTTTGGGTTTTTTGTTTTGTTTTGTTTTTTCAAGACAGGGTTTCTCTGTGTAGCCCTGGCTGTCCTGGAACTCACTCTGTAGACCAGACTGGCCTCGGACTTACTTACTAAATTGTCTGTAAGTGAACCTGTATTCATGGTCTCATTTATAATCCACAGTTCCTTTAACAGAAGCAATTAGAAGAAAAGTTCCTGGAAACTATGGCAAGGAACCTTTGCGGATCCAGTCACTGCAGCTGGTGATGCTTGCTTTGTGGAGGAAGGCTTTTCTCAGACTGGGTCAAACTCACACTTTTGCTGCCTCAGCCTCTCAAGTGTTGAAAGTATAAGTGTGTGCCAGTACTCCTAGTTTACATGCTGCCTTTTTTT